>PVJS01005559.1:0-63686 GCA_004027185.1 Glis glis
TACACACACACACACACACAGTCTTGCCCATATGCAGAATGCAGAAGTAGATTTCTACAGCCATATTCATTATAGCATTGCTGGCCATTCTGAAAACAAAACAAAAACAATAACAACAACAAAAACAAAACCCCAGCAACAACTATATATTTGTAAGAGAGTAGATAACTAAATCGTGGTATGTCCATACAATGGAGTAATATACAGAAGTGGAAAATGAATGAATGTTCTAGCATTTGTTGGCAAATGTTCTATACTTTTGCCAACTTGGGTATATCTCAGAAACTTAAGCATAGAAGCAAAATGCTGCAGAAAGCCATTTATGGAATATTTTTTTAAATATCCAAAGTACATATTGCTTGTAGTACACACACATATGTGTGTGATAAAGTTTATGAACTGCATGGGAATGATAAATACCCGACTCACACAGTGGTTACCTCTGGAGGGAGAGAAGTGGGGATCCTGGGGGAGGGCACCCAGGGGAACTTGGACGTGTAGTCAGTGTGTTTTTTCTTAGCGGCATAGCGATGCTTCTGTTGATTTTGTCATAGTCTTTGTATTGTTCTGTGTGTCTTGAATACTGCATAATTAGCAAAAAAGCTTGTTTATTTGGTGGAAACACTAATCAGAACTTATAAGATATTATTATGCCTATAAAATGTCTTGAGGTTAGACCACAATGCACCTTTCTCCAAAAAAGAAAATCATCTGTTTTTCTCTACTGCTCGGCCACAATTTGGACCTCATGTGAGGCTGCCTAATTAGAGTTCCAGCAACGCTGGCTCTCAGGACTGGGGCTATGCGAAGTGCCATTGCTTTGGTAACTCCAGAGTCCCCATCAGTCAAAGACAGCTCCTTGAATCGGTTTTGCTTACTAAGTGGATCAAGCAGGTGTCTTGCTTGCCCCCTAAGTCCCAGAGTTGCAATCCTCAGCATCTTCTGTGTCATCTCCCCCTGCAGGGACCGTCAACGGGAAGTACTGCTGCCCGCAGCTGTTCATTAACCACCGCTGTTTCTCAGGCCCCTACCTGAACAAGGGGAGGATCGCAGAGCTACCTCAGTCGGTGGGGCCTGGCAAGTGTGTGCTGGTCCTTAAAGAGGTAAATCGCGTGCGCAATCTCAGCTCATTTTAATAGGATGGTGACGCAATAGGTGCAGTTTCTGAAAGATACACTAGACATTTGGATCAATTCAGTTTATTTTTGCCAAGCACCTCCTTTCTCTCCTCCTGAGGCATGACAGCTCGCGATAAAGATGGAGAAATGATGTTCCTGCCCATGAAACAATCACAGCCTAGTGGCCATACTTTTTTCCCATGAGTTGGGGGAAAGGTTGCACTATATTTGAATAAAGTGCTTTGGGAAGACGAGGGGACGATTACTTGTATGTGTAGCGAGGGCTGAAGAATCATGGTTTCTCCAAGCCAGCTTGGAAAGGTACAAAAGACCTCGGGTTGTGGTCAGCAGAGAGTATAGTGGGAATGGGCGCTCCTCAGTTGGGTGTGGCGGCATCTCTTTAATTCCGTCCCTCCACAGCACTTGGTACCCACACGTAGGAGGTAACGATACATCTTTTGCTGGTCTCTGGGTGTGTTCATGGCTTCTGAGTTTTGTCCTAGCTTTGTCCACTCATCACTGGTGGGATACTTCCCATTTCTCTTCCTGCCTTTGAGAGGTGACCAGCAGATAGAAGCAAATCCTGAGGACTTTGATGGAGGTATTTCTCTCTGCTGCACTTTTATAATTTAACATCAGACAGCACTTTGAGACAGATTGGAAATCTGGAATAATGTCTGAACTCTTCTTGAAACTCTAGCTTTGCTCTTTTTCCATCCACATCAGGGCTTTCTTTAAGAAAGAGGACACCAAATCAACCTTTCCTTTTTACCATATCCTGGTGACTATTTTTTTTTTAAATTCTGTGGGCACAACAATCCATTTACCCATTGAACAACTGTTGGTAAGGCAGCTTGGAAGAGCCAGGTACTATGTGAACCACTGGGTCAAAAACCGAACCCGTCTGGCCTCTGTCTCTTTGGGTTTCACGTTCTTGTTGGGGGATGACATGAACCAAAGCAAGACAATCAGTAAGTGGCTCCCAGAGAGAGACCGGAGCACAGTGCTCGGGGGCAGAGGGGAGGAAGTGGCATTTGCCCTGGCTGAGGCAGAGTCAACACAGTCCTGTTTGCCCAGCATGGGTAAGGTCACGCAGGTGGGCAGGCATTCAGGGTGGGTTCTAGCAAAGGAAGACCAGATGTGGCTGGAGGGTAGGAACTTAGGCTGGGCATAAGGAACAGGTATAAAAGAGTAGGTTATAGTTTGAAAAGACGAACTCCGAGGAGTCTGGCTTGCCTGCTGCTTCAGTGCGAGGTAGGCTGGAGCAGATCAGAGGAAGCCTGCTCGTAGAGACCGTCCTTGGTGGTCTAGGAGTGCTGGATGACGGGGACCCCTCAGAATGACACTGCTGAAGCAGTTCCATCAACAGGAGAGTGTCTCTGTGGTTTCAAGTGTCATTTATCATAAGGAGAAGGGTCATTGAAACAGAGGAGATTTGCTTTTCTGGGTCATTGGTGGTATTAGTAGTTAAAGTCTTTTCTATACTTAGAGAGAAGGTGAGGGTGACAGTTTAGAAGAAACCTGTAAGAAATAGACCAAGCCACTGTGGTGATTTATTGGGGAGCATTTAACACACAGCATGTTTCACAGGGTTCTCAACCCTGGGTGACCTTCTGGTTAGGTAGGAAAGGTGAACAGGACAATGGGGTGTGACCTAGCGAATCCAGGTGTCATGACAGGGGCGGCACCGATGCTGTGAGGTACGGGGGAGTCGCCCGCAGTCTTGGGGAGTTGAGGCAGGCTCCTGCTCCAGGTAGAGGGAAGGGACAAGACTGGGGCATCCGGAGCCTGTGGGATGAAGGGAAGGGAAGATGGGAAGGGTGTGGGCAGCACCTTAGATGACAGTACTGCAAAGGACAGGTACAGAAAGCGCCCAGGTCTACACTGAGAGTCCTGTGCAGCCGTGCCCGTTGGACTTGGCCCTCTACCTACATTCTCACTTAGCAGCAGCTTGGAGCTGCTTCCATTTTAAATAGCTCACCTTAATATAGTTTGGCATTGTGTCTAGGAATCAAGCAGTGTGGATCATGCTCATGAGTGGCAAATAGATTCCAAGGATGACAAAAAAAAAATGGTGATTGTGGACGAGGGCAGCGTGCCTGACTTTGCTCCAGGTGTAGTTAAGCGGTAGGACAGCTGGTTAACTAACTGCATAAATTCACCCGGAACAAAGATCCCTGCAGATAGGAAACTCAATCCCAAAGAGAAATCAAGCCAGGATTAAGCATAACATTTTCTGCTCACTATGACATAAGACCCTACATGAGACTTGCTTTTCTTTAGCCCACAGTGCTGGGCCCATGGGTAGACTGTTGCAACGGCGACCTTGTCTGCCCGTGTTGGTGCCTGGTTTTGAGTAACAGGTTAGGTACACAAAAAATGGCAAAAATACAGTGCATGGGTGGGTTTCTTTGTGGCTGCCTGCAAGCCTGATTTGCATGGTATGTGCCCCTTATAAACAGAAGATATCCTTATCTGCCTGCTCTGTTAACATAAACAACAAGACGTTGGCCTTGGCCTCTGTTTTGGGGCTGGCTATTTTACTAAATGATTTTTTTAAGTCAAAGTAGTTATCCCCGATCAATACTCTGATAGGTGCCACCAACCAAATTTAAAAGCCAGGCCAAAGAGTTCTGGTGACAGAGTAGGTTTTTTTTGCTGATGTTTAGAAAATGCACGTGGCAAGAAGAAAGAGAGAAAAGCAAAAAACAAACCCTTCCGTTCTGAGTGCGAGAAAAATGTAAGTTCCCCCAAGCCAATATTTATGCTAATGCTCTTCCGTCTCTGCATGGCTTCAGATTTCATTTTATTTAAAGAGAACAAGGTAATTGAAGCAAAGATGGAGTACGTTGCTTTTCTGGGCCATTGGTGGTATTAGAAATTTAAACACTTTTGTATCTTCAGAAAATGTGAAATGAGGGTCGTTTCCCCTCTGTTCTGCTAGAACTAGATAATGTGTGTGGGTGCTGATGCAGAGCCGGTCTCTGGAAAGGTTTAATGCAGGCTGAGAAATGGGGCCCTGAGCTCTCTCTCTGAAAGGGCCGTTACTAGAGAGGAGGAAGTTTCTGGTAAAAGTGATGGCTGATGCATGTCTGTACTTGTTTCCTGGGTGTGAGACTTGAATAGGGTTTGGAGGCACCCAGAGAACTATCTATGTCTGGCCTTGAATCCAGAGAGGCTACAGCAAGGGGAGGGAGGTGACTTGGAAGAATCTAGAACCAGAGTAAGTAGATGGTCCATTCAGCTCAAAATGGAGCAGGTCTTGGCATTGAGGAATGGGTCAAGTTGGACGATAGCTCCTCATGTGCTGGGACTTTTTATTTTTCTTTTCAGTACTGGGGATTGAATCCAGGACATTCTACCTCTGGGTTACAACCCAGACTCATTTGATTTTTTATTTTGAAACAGGGTCTCACTAAGTTGCTGAGGGCCTCACTAAGTTGCCAAGGCTATCCTCAAACCTGTGATCCCCCTGTCTGAGCCTCCCAAGTATGAGGATTTCAGGTGTGCACCACCATGCCCAGCTGTGCTGGGACATTTAACAGGATGTGTGGGCCCAGGTAGATGGCAGATAGGACCTGTTAGGTACAGACAGTAGTGATGGTGTTTACCACAAATCAACCCTGCATGCTTAGCATTGTCAGGAAGAACCATCCATATCTATCCCAAATCCTCCCACCTCATGCCCAGGGTGCCAGGAACTATGAAAGATTGATAAATTGTGGACCTATGTAGAATCATGAGGTTGGTTACATCATGTGACAAGGAGTCTTATTGGGCATCCTATTTCTGGTTCACTGCACCAACATTTTCCTATCCTAGGAAATTTTTGCTTTAATAACATAGATGCCATGGATGGGTCACCAGGACTACTATATTTACTCTATATACAGTGTGTAAAACTGGTGTGTGTGTGTGTGTGTGTGTGTGCTGGTGTGGCACAGAGAGTGAGCCAGCCAGCATGGGCCCAGGAGACAAAATGGGAGTGAGGTGTTTAAGCCATTTAATCATATCATATATTATATCATATCATATTGTATCGTATCATCAGTGTGTTCTGAGATGAGTATTTCAGCTTCTGATACAGATGCTTGGTGAAAATGGGAGAAGACCAGCCACATGTTGCTGGCAAAGATGACTCTGAAAACACCCACTATGAAGAATAAGAAAGCCCTTGTTTTGGTCAGCATTCTCATTGCTGAAACCAAAGCAACAACACACAACTTAGAGGAAGGAAAATGTATTTGCTCACAGATCTGGAGATTTCCAAGGTTCAATCCATGTAAGGCTGGGTCTGCAGAGCTCAGGGCATAGTGGTGGGAGGCAGAGAGAGGGAGAGAGTAAGTCCCCTGCTCTCACATCATGGAGGCTGAACACCATAGAGTGAGCAGGGGGAAGAAGGGTTCTTCTAGGCCCGAAGGCCACACTCCCAGGGATCTACCTCCATCAGCCAAACCCCTCCTGCCTAGGTTACCACCCAATAAATCCATTACAATGGATTTTATCCACTGATAGCAACCCTCATGACTTAATTATATCAACTCTGGACATCAATACATGAGCTCTTCAGAGGACGTTCTGTATCCAAACTATGATAGCCTTGTCTTGAAAGACACTCTGCAGGCCATGGAGACAGCATCCCAAGAGAAAGAGAATCCCAGGGTGACTTACAGAGAGTTGGGGAGCATCCATGGCTTTTCTTAGAAGTATGTGACTTAAAATATCTGCCAGTATGTAACCTCCATTTTTAGCAAAAAGGAGAAGCGTATGGTTTCAAGTGGGGAATCTTTAGGAGTCCCTTTCCCATTGTTCACTTCACCGTTAGATGTACTAAGCTGCTAGTTGGTCTATAATTGCATCAACTCTGCAGCAGGCATGACCTGTGCTTTGTGGCAGCCTGGGTTCTGGGGTTTAAGAGAGGAACATTTATAGAGGGAAAAATCAAGTTGAACAGTTTCTATTGAAGGGTAAAATTTTAACATCTAGTTGTCTACTCTTTTTTCTCTCCTTTGTGGTGCTTGAAAAAAGGCTTAGGAGAAAGGTATGTGGGGCCTGGACATACAGGAAACTTTTATAAGTGATGACCTTACATGGGTTTATACTTCCCTCCAGTGTAAGTTTCTACTCCAGTTAGTTGAGCTCACCAGAGAAGCTAATGAGACCTGCCGGTCCACCTATAATCAAAAGACTGAGTGTGATGGGGTTTGCCAATAAAAAAAAAAGTTGAGACTAGGTAGGGCTTTTGCTCTACCAAGGCAGGAATCTTGTTCCTGATGGGAAAGATCTAGATATACACATATATATCTGCTTATTTATTCTTTCATCTATCTGTAATTATTACTGTCATCTACCTATTCACACATCCATTGTCTATCTTCATCATTATTATCTACATTCTATTTATCTATCTACCATACATCTATTATCATCATCTATCACCCATCTCTAGTTATCTGTCTCTATCTAATCTGTCAAGTGTATCTAAAAGTCGCTTTGATAATCTCATCAACAGCCTGGCCATGGAATGCAGACATGTAGACATGACCCATTAAGCCTTCCTAGGATTAAAATAACAGACTGTAATTAGTTTAACTATGTAAAAAGTGACTGCAGAAATAGTCATGAGCTGTGAGTACTAGCCTGAAAGGCAGTGTCCACGGTCGCCACTTTGGTTGCTACCAGGCTACAAAGAAGAGACTGAGGTACGTTTTCATCCTTGTCCCTCTGCTTGTTTGGTCTTCTTGGCTGTGCAGAAAGTGCAGGAGTAAGTGGTGTGGGGGCTGCAGAGCCACCACCAGTCCATGTGTATTTTCATCTACCTGCAACCTCTCTCGGGCTTCAGATACCACAGTGTTCAGTCATTCAACATCCAGCAGACAGTTACTGACATTGTTACAGATACCTTTCTAGTCCTGGGTACCCAGGAGTGAATGAAACATAATCCATTAGCTCATTCAGTCATTCATGCATCCATTCCTCCAGGCCCAAGTAACTAATATGCCAGACACTATGCTAGAGTTGGGGGTCTTGGTGAGCAAAAATTGTCATCCCTACCTCCATGGGCTGACAGACCCCTGCAAAGAGGAGGGGACTTATCCCCCCCAGGCCTGCTTCATTCTAACAAGCCCATGTAAGCACGAATACACAGGTGGAGATCCGGGTGGAGATGTTAGAACAGTACCCCAGTGCTGTGTCATCAAAAGTCATGAGAGTGTTGTGAGCTATTGATTTGATGACAGATCAGAGGATAGAAGAAGTTGCCTTCTCAGAGAAGCACTCCTTGCTGGACCCCCTGCCTCATTCCTAGTCTCCCTTTGACAGCACATTTCATGTGCTTCCTCCAGCTCAGACCAGGCCTGACCCTTTTCCACCGGCAGACAGGAGGTGAGAAGGTCGGCTGACCCCAGGCATGTAGAAATTGTCCCTACTTGGAGGTCGCTCTGTGAATTATGGGAGGTATAAGACAGTCAGGTGGAGTACCATTTCCAACAGCACAGCAGAGGGCAGAGACACTGAACATCGAGTCTCTCTGAAGCAGAAAGAGGCCATGCAGATGTGCTGTCCCAGGGTCTCTGGGCCCACTCTTGCCCTGCTCTGCATCCCTGCAAATGAAATAGGCTTGAGCAGGAGGTGCCGAGAAGTCCTGGGGGTTCCACGGGACTGTAACTGTGTTTGCTCTGAGCCTCAGAGGACCTCCTCTGTGAAACTTGGTGGTTTGCAGTTGGGGATGCCCAACTTCAGATGGTGATGTGACCTCCCTCGCCCCTTCCAGAGAAGTAAAGGGACCACTGCTCCTGGTCGCCTTCAGTTTTGGAACCTCCAGGTGGAACTTAGCAATTTGGGATTTGGGTTTCAGAGCTTCTAGTCCATGATGGCCCTTGCTTTTGGGCCTGTGGAGAGGCAGCACGTCCTGGTGGGGAGCACACGGTGGAGCAGAGCTCTTTACGCCAATGCCAGGAAGTGAAAAGGGACTGGGGTCTCGAGACCTTTGAGGGGATGCTCCTAATTAGTTAAAGATTCCCCACCATGCCCCATTTAATGGTTGGTTCCCTCATCTTTTAATGTTGCCACAGTCCAGGCACCGAGACCATCACATGGGGGACACTCTGTATCTAAGCCATAGCCTCAAGGAAGAACAGTTCTAACAAAGAGAACATTCTAGAACAGCCTGGCTGGTGTGTCAGGAGCAAATCAGGCAGGGGAATGAGGGTGTATGAGGCCACTTCTTGCAGGGCCATAGGGGCCAAGCTAAGAGTGTCTGACAGGGAAGAACCTTAGAAGAGTTTTGGGTTGAAGAATAGCCTGATTGGACTTAGGATCTGTAGGATCATCCTGGCCTCTGTCTGGAGGAGAGACTCCAGGGGGTAAGATAGAAGCAGGCAATGGAGTTTGGAAAAGGTCAAAGGGTAGAGTAAGAACAGAACTGAGAACTTCCCATCCTTTGGTGACATCCCATCATTGTTGGTGATCTCAGTAGGACCAGTTTCAGGAAAATGTGAACACTCTTCTTCTAAATGTCTCTTCTAAGGGCAATCTTCTTCTATGGTCTCTTCTTCTATGGTCTCTTCTTCTAAAGGTACTCTTCTTCTAAGGGCACTCTTCTTCTAAGGGTCACTTCTTCTAAAGGCACTCGTCTTCAAAGGTCTCTTCTAAGGGTCTCTTCTAAGGGCACTCTTCTTCTAAGGGTCTCTTCTTCTATAGGCACTCTTCTTCTAAGGGCACTCTTCTTCTAATGGTTTCTTCTTCTAAGGGCACTTTTCTTCTAAGGGTCTCTTCTTCAAAGGTCTCTTCTTCTAAGGGTCTCTTCTTCTAAGAGCAGTCTTGAGTCTCTTCTTCTAAGGGCACTAATCCCATGATGGGGCCACACCCTCATGATTTCTTCTAACCTTGATGCCCTCCAGAAGGCCCACCACCTAATTGCTGATCTTGAGGATTAGGCTTCTACATATGAATTTAGGAGAGGGCACACAGTTCAGTCCATAGCACAAGGGACAATGGCAAGGTAGAAAAGAATGTTCTGAGAAGAGGCTCAGGAGAGATGGTATTTTGCTGATCATGGGTCATGAGTTCAGAAAACAAGGAGAGGGGCCAGGGATGGAGAGTGTGCTTGTGATTGGATAAGATGAGAGGGAATAGAATCCATCTGGGAATCAGATTCAGGGCAGAAGGAATGTCCTAGGAGTGTGGGGTTTCTTGGATGAGGATTCAGGGCCAGATGAGATTCTCCTGCTGGTTTTTGAGAGGGAGGTAGTAAACTCCTGGCAATTACAGATTCCTTTGTGGAGCATCTGAATGATATTGGTGCAGGGGAAGGGGAAGGAAAGCTTGTCTACTGGAGATACAGTACCCCATGGAGCTGGGGAAACTGATGTGGCCTAGGACCCCTTCTCTCCAGGGGGTGAGGGGGTTGCCAAAGGGGGTCAGATCACATAAAGGTTCTAGTAAAGGTAGAGCTCAGAGTTGGCCAAAGTGATACAGCTCTAGATTTGGTAAAAATATGTCAAACTATTGTCATTATTCCAACTTGGGGAATTTACCAGAGGAGAGATAGACATAATGGTTGTCATTAAACACTGTTTTGGGAGTGTATTCAATACAGCAGTGGCGCTGACCTTGACACATGCATAGCATTTGAGGAGAAAAAAATGAAAGCACCTTCTTTTAAAGGGTTTTCTTTTCCAAGCCAGCTTCGTGTTTTTCTCTGGCTTCCTTAGAAGTTATGTGTGCAAGAAAGAGTTTCCTCTTTTGTCTTACAAGTGCATCTTCCTTTATATCTAGTTTTGATGTCATTTCCATGCCCAGGAGTTTAAGAAGAAAGGCCACAACAACACTGTTGATAATTAGGTCTTTGGTACATAGGGCAAATGGTAAATGACTTAGGAAAAAGAGTCACCAACCACAATGTTTCTGAAACCCCCCAACTCTCTTTTTGCAAAGGAGCTGTTTTTGGTTTTGTTTTGGTTTGGTTTTGGTCTGAGTTACACTTTCATCCCTTTTTATTTTTTGTTTTGAAACAGGGTCTCACTAGGTTGCTGAGAGTCTCGCTAAGTTGCTAAAGCTGGCAGTGAACCGGTGATCCTCCTGTCTCAGCCCCCCATGTACTGGGATTACAGGCATGTGCCACCTCACCAGGCTGCAAAGGAGCCAGTTTTAAATTAACATTCTGGCTACAAAAATAAAATCTCTGCAATTCACTGGGGGCTCTGTTTGTACTGACATCACCAGGTGTTGAAGTCTGTAGCTTTTCTTACTTTATTCCTCTTGTAACTTTCTGCTTATGTAAGACACCATTCACCAGAGAAACTCTTTATCAATGGAGAAATTACTGATTAAACAAGAGAATTCTTTATTCTTTTACTTAAAAAAAATCTTTTCATAAAATTAGCTCCATTCCCTCTGGTTTTGAAGTTGAAAAGAAAAAATCTCTTTGGTCCCTGAGGGCCTTTGATGTCCCCTGATTTCTGCAAAAAGCTCATTATTGTTAGCATGGCCCTTGAGTAGCCTGAAAGACAGGAAGATCGGTTGAAAGAGTAGAGGCTCCTTTTTCTCTCAATCCTCTTTCTGATGCCTCAAGGGAAAGAATATCCCCCCCTTTCCTGCCTCCAAAAATCTATCCCAGAGGGAATTATCTCCATAGTCACTAGAAATCTACAGATTACAAGCCAGGTGTGGTGGTACATGACTGTAATCCGAGTACTTGGGAGGCTGAGATAGGAGGATCCCAGGTTTTAGGCCAGCCTCTGCAACTGAGCAAGACTCTCAGCAACCTAGTGAGACCCTGTTTCAAAACAGAAAGAAATAAACAGGGTGGAGATGTAGCTCAGAGGTAGAATGCCTCTGTGTTCAATCCCCAGTACCACAGAAAGAAAGAGAAGCAAGGAAGCAAGGAAGCAAGGAAGGAAGGAAGGAAGGAAGGAAGGAAGGGATAAGAGGGTAGGGGGAAGGAGGGAGAAGGAAGGAGGAAGAGAGGAGGGGAGGGAGAGAGAGAGAGAGATCAATCTACAGATTACAGAGCTGAGGTCAGAAATCTCTTTCCCATTCAGCCAGCCTCACTCAAGCTGTGGCTTGTGTTTTGAAGTATTTTTCTTATTTGTGTTCTGAAGTATTTTTCTAACTTTGACATGCCAAGAAACTTATTTTTAGTGAGTGATTACTTGCACTCCAACATTGTTGTAACTACAGTTATATGGTGTAATCAAGGTCAAAGACATGGAAATTTGGGTGTTTTGTGAGAAGTTTTCATGACAGGGCATGTAAAAGGAAATCATGGGACAGTGTCATTTCATAAGGTGGACAGAAAAAAAAGTCCTCTTCCGTTTGTGTAGTTTGTTGAGTGATGACAATGTGCTTGGAAAGAAGGAGAGGGGAGAGGAGGCTAATGTTTGTGGGGTGGTTCAGTAAGCCGACAAGTATTTGGGGTATTGCTCCTTCCCCTACTGAATTACCCACAACACACCTCAGCTTTGCTCTCCTTCTGTGTCTTCTTTTCTATCATTCCCCTCTCCCCCACCCCCATGTCCTGACTCACTCTCCTCTTTCTGAACACACTGCCGAGCCTGACTGAGCAGAGGCAGGGAAGCCACCCCATGTGCAGGGACACCATGGGCTTACTCAGAGGTCCAGAGAGAGATGGAGACAGCTGCCCGGATTCGTTCATAAAGCCGTTGGGGCCCTTTCCCAAAGCATTTTTGTTTAGAGGTTGGAGAGAGAACTGGATTTGGGCAGGTTGAGAATTTGAAGTGAAGGCGAAGAATTCAGTAGTACAGACTACTTTTTTTGAGAAGTTTGGTTCTGCAGACGAAATGGAAACTCGAAAGTCTAGGGGCTTCTAAGGAGAGCTCATTTCCAGTGATGCAGGACTTAAACATAAATACAGGCCAGTGGGGATAGAGAGGTCGAAGGGACAGGAGAGGGTTTGTCCTAAAGATGGTGAGGATTATGCTGACAACCAGAAGAGGCCTACCTTTGAACATCTTTTTTATGCCAAGATGGTACCTTGTTTATTTCTCATAATGTCCCTGAGAACCAGGCAAATGGCGGGGCCCCAGGTACAGACGAGGAAAGTCAGCTAAACATCTTGCCCAAGAACCCGTATCATGTAAGGGATGGAACTGCGATTCAACCCAGATATGTCCAACTAAATAGGTTCTTTTATTTCCTTCTGCTATAATGCACTGTGGGAAACTTGAATCTATGAGGATGTTCTCAGTGTAGGTCATGAACTCCAATGTATCCAGTGAGGAATTGCTTTGTGGTGTGAATTTCCTCCTTGAGTTACTCAAACCTCTTGGTTTATTGAAAATACCATTGATTGATTCACCCAGAGGCTCCTGTTAGTTGAGGGTTGGCTCCATGCTGCTCTCTAGTCAAGAGCCTGTTGAATTGTATTCCAGTGTTTTGCAAGATACAAGCTCAGTCTAACTCTGGATGGTGGTAGCATCCGTCTACTTAGTTATTTTCATAGGGTAACTATAATACCCTAAGGCGTCATATATTTGAAAACCACATAGCAACTCACATTTCCAACCTCTTACAGAGACCTTGTTGAATTTGGAGGTGAATGAGGAGGTATCAGGTAAAGCCATAGGAAAAATATTCCATGTCAGATGCGTTTTATAAATTCCATAGCTGACTGTTCCCAGGACACACTGAACTGTGGAAGACATGTTCTTTTCACAGTCACAAAACAACATTTTGATATGCAGCAAATAACACGTAACTCTAATCACAATAAAATGAATCGGTTGAAATTTTACTGTGTGTTGATAAACACTTCAGGCATTCTTATCGCCAATTCTAATTAGATTTATCTTAAACTCAGTTTCTTAAATTGTACTGACAGCAAACAGTAAAATCAGGTGATTATTCTAATACAGAAAACATAAATGTACCAAAACTGCCTATACTGCCTTGTTGTAGCTTTTTAGCACCGTGGTTGGAGCGCGCCTCTGGACTTGGGCGGTTACAGGCCCTGGAAACAGGGCAAAATGTTACCCATGCAGAAGTCAGTTGCCATGCCCACCGCATAGTCTATTTTGAAATGAGATCCTTTAAGTCATAGGATAAAGCTTTGTTGTTTTCAGAAGTAAACCAGGCCAGTTACATTCCCAAACATACATCTATCTCCTTCTTTCACATTTATGTTGCACTGGTCTCCACCAAAATTAGGAGGTGTGGTAGCCAATAATGCCACCCTCCCATCCCCAGGAGGTATTTTTTCCCACTCTTTTAATGGGATTTTGCTCTGAAACATGAAAGGTGAGTCCTGGGCCCATGTGTCCCTTTATATCTCCTCTGGACTGGGCACATTTTAGGAGGGACAGGCATTGCGCGTTCCTGTCTGTGTTCCTGGTGCCACAACAGATGGACATTTCCTGCAACTCAACACCTAGGTCTCTGCTGTGCACCTTTGCGTTCTTTGAGCTCCCTATCCTCAGAGTAGTCACAGCACAGGGGGACATGAGAACTCATAAATGTTAAGGGTTAGCCCGATTTACTTATTAAAAGATGAGTATGCCAGGAGGTCTAAGGTCCTTGTTCTTTTCTTGAAAGAAGCACATCGTGGATTAACAGGAACATCTCATCTCCCCAGAGCCTACCATTGCAACTCTCAGAATGGAAGCCGGGTGTGGTGGCGCACGCTTGTAATCCCAGTACTTGGGAGGCTGAGACCAGAGGATCCGGGTTTGCGGCCAGCCTCAGCTACTTAGTGAAGCCCTCTGCAACTTAGCAAGACCCTGTTTCAAAATAAAGAATAAAAAAAAATAGGGCTGGGGGTGTAGCTCGGAGGTAGAATGCCCCTGGGTTCAATCCCCAGTTCCGCAAAAAAAAAAAAAAAAGAATGGAAATATCTGGTCTTTCTGGGAACCCTACGGTGTGCTTATTTTCTTGGACTTGGAAATGAAGGAGTAGCTTGAGGAAATACAATACTGGATGGTGTTAGATCCAGGCTACCTTTTTATTTTTTTATTTATTTATTTTTTTTGCGGTACCGGGGATTGAACCCAGGGGCGTTCTACCTCCACACTACACCCCCCGCCCTATTTTTTTTTCTTTATTTTGAAACTGGGTCTCACGAAGTTGCGGAGGGCCTCACTAAGTAGAGAGAGAGAGAGAGAGAGCTGAGGCTGGCTGCGAACCCTGATCCGCCGGTCTCCGCCTCCCAAAGTACTGGGATTACAAGCGTGCGCCACCACGCCCGGCCCAGGCTACCTTTTTAAAGACTCATATCTCCGGGAGAGTTGTTCTAGTATTAAATGCCCATAAATTGAGTAACCATGAAATGAATTTCCAGCAATTTTTTACACCCCTTACGGGTATCGCAAGTCTCTCCAGAAGCGTTGGCCCAAGCATATTTTCTCAGTTTCATTGTTTCCCTATGAAATGTATCTTTCAACATAAAATGAAATTCTCAGCAGTCTATCGTACTGAAGAGTAATCCTGTTGAAGAATAACTGCTCTCGGGAGAAAAGGGTTCATTTTTTTCTGCAACCGGAAGAGTTATTGAGGTCGGCCACCCCCTCTAGTGAGCAGTTCCCACTTTCCTAGCCAGAGGGGATGGATTTTTAGACCCTCTTTATCCCTGGATGGTGAGTCAACTCAACATTGGCCTGCAAGAGTGTTCTATCAAACTTAATGGCAGCCCTTCTCTTGACAAGGGTGTATAGCACACACCTCCTAAGTGACAGGGGTGTGGCTTTCCAAGCAATCTTGATTCCACCGGAGTGAACACAACTGCATTTCATCGTGGTTATTTCCTCCCCCCCAACAGGTTCTTAGCATGATAATCAATGCAGCCTACAAGCCTGGAAGGGTATTAAGAGAACTACAGCTGGTGGAAGATCCGCGCTGGAATTTTCAGGAAGAGACACTGAAGGCAAAGTAAGTGCTTTCCATCCTGGAACACAAGGGTTTGTCCAATACTTCTCCTGCTATTTTGAAACGTGTCATCCCTCATTTTGACATAGCCTGTAGCAATGGAAATCCACTGAAGGACAGTCATTCTACAGTTCTGTGTACTACACGGAGATCTATTGGCATTTCTGCTACACGGAGCTGCCTTAGGAGTCCTACAGGGAAACAGAGATTTCCTTAACTGATATGTTTTATGCCACAAGTTCAGAATAGACTTATTGTGTTTGAGACAATAGATTATGTGTTTTCAAGGGGAAAAAATTGCAAGGAAAGGATATCCCTTACCATTATCATAGTATGTTCATTAATAACTTTTTATATTTGATATTGTGAAGAGTTTGTGCCAAATACAAAGAATTTTAAAAGACAAAAGGAACCGATTCCAGTGTTTTGCAAGGTGCAATAATTCAGTCTAACTCTGGATAGTAGTAGCATCTGTCTACTTATTTTTTTTTCCTAGGGTAACTTGAATACCCTAAATTATTTAGTGGAGTTACATAAAATGGCAACAGGCTCTGTGTTGACATGTAGTTGTAGAACTTTCTTTTATTTGGAAGAAGGCTAATTGGAAAGGTGACTGTTATTGTTGTTTGTTTTTGTTTTTTGGGTTTTGTTGTTGTTGTTGTTTTCTTTTTGCTTTAAGTTTCTTGACATTTGAAAATGAGAGCAGTCAGTGATTCAATGTGCTTGAATCCAGTTGTTGATGAAGTGCGTAGAAACAGATCCATTTCTCAAGATAACTTTCTGCTGAATGGCTGCTTGGAATTCTGAAAGGACCTGTCATAATCATCTGTGGTTTCCCAATAGGGAAGATCTTACTGGTTGACTTCTTTTACAATAGTGTCCTAAAGTATTATTTATTTGTAACATTTAGGAAATGATTCCTTCTTTTTTTTTTTTTTTGCGGTCCTGGGGATTGAACCCAGGGGCATTCTACCTCCAAGCTACACACCCCCAGCCCTATTTGTTATTCTTTCTTTTGAAACAGTGTCTCACTAAGTTGCGGAGGGCCTAAGTAGCTGAGGCTGGCCGCGAACCTGCGATCCTCTGGTCTCAGCCTCCCAAGTACTGGGAATGATGCCTTCTTAAAAGAATGAACTACTTCTTGATGGCTAGGGTATAGCTGAGTTCTTCTTTAAACAAGGAACTCTCCCTCTTCATAGTGAAAAGTGGGGAATTCTTGATAATTTGTATGACCAGTAGAATTTTCTTGTGCCGTCAACTCGTGCAGTTCCGAGTGGAGGTGGTGGAGAGAGATTAGGCGGCTTCTCCGTATTCGTTGTCAGTAACCCACTGAGCATTCCCCGGGTCTTTTTAGAACAGATCTTTAATTTTAGATTCTACAAAAATCATTGTGGTAATGAAACTCTGCCAAAGCACAAAGGGTAAACGAAGCTATATAAACAAGGAGAGGGTTTCTGTGTATAAAGTAGCCACTGAAAGGTGTCACTTCCTATCTTCGTTCTCTTTATTCCCAAAAGAAATAGAAATAAACTTCATCCATAGCTCGGAAAAAAAACAAAACAAGTTTTTTCCTGTCTAATATTGCATATTTTTCTACTTTCTCCAAGGGGGAGATAATTAGCCATAGAAGAACATTTTCTTCTAAGATCCTATCAATAGGGGTGGAGAAAATCTTCAGCGAGCATTTATACAGAAATTCTTCTTTCTTTTAAATCTTCTCTGTAGGAGCCAACACAGCCCAAATACACCGAATGGCTATGGAAATAGGGAAAGTCCAAAAAAATGTTAAATTCCATCAGAAGCTCTCCTGTTCCTAAATCAGCCAGGAACTTACTCCCGATACCAGAGTTCATTTTGCAAGTGTTTGCATTTATTTTCATGTTACCGAGTTGATCTGAGCTTTTATTAAATTCAGCCAGATACAATCAAAACAGACACGGGTGAAATCCCGCCCTGCTGAATTGTAAAGGCAACCTATTACCTGTTAGATGGGAGATGACAGGAGGTTCCATTGCAAAATCTTACACAGCCACTTCTAATGAGGAGATGTCTGTCTGAACCAGGTTTCCACCACGCTCCATCCTAGTAGCATCTCCTAGCAGCTGCTGAGGATGACAGGTTTACAGTCAGCAGGGGCCTCCCCTGGCAGTACTGCCTGTTGAGTCACCTCCTTCCTTGTGATAGGAAATGACAACATTTTAGATCCTGACAACTTGGCTCTTTTCTTTGGTGCGCATGGGAGGGGAATGAGCTGACTTCTCCCCATTTAGCTAAGAGCCAGAAATGTTTTGTGTCATGAATAAATTAGTTGAGGAGAGGGGAGACCTGCATTTACGGCGTTCAGTTGTCATGCCTGGTTGTGGGAGCTGAATGATAATATTACAGAGTGTCTTCAAGGAAGCCAGGGCCTGGAATTGTCCACAGGATAACTTGAGCGCTGGCTGTCACTCAGTGTCTTGGATTGCTGTTGCTTGACAGATTGAAGGTGCCTTTGAAAAGGTTTTGACCTGCAAATATAATAAAAACAAACACTATCATGTACAATTGTCTCTCGGTGTTTTTTTCCCCCTATTGGTCCAAGCAACCATACCTTTTACACTACTAAAGAAATTATTGCAGTAATGGAACAACATATAAGGGATCTGTCATAACATTAGTTCTCAACATGTACAGAAAGCAAAAATGTACTGGTTGTGGTACAATAGAAAAGAGGACTCTAATGTAGTTCATTTAAGCTGTTACAGAAGAAAAAATTTCCTTCTTGCTGATGAATTCTAAATTGACCTACATTATTTTGGATTTCAGGAAAAGGAATTTAGGCTATACCTTAGGGGGATTAAAAAAGACAATCTTCCAGCTCTATGCATCTAGAGCATCTAGAGACATTTAAATATATATTTCAACATGTTATGAAATCTTCTTGGATTATAGGCACGGTGGCACATGCCTGTAATCCCAGTACTCAGGAGGCTGAGAAAGAAGGATTGCAGGCTCAAGGCCAGCCTCAGCAACTTAGTGAGACCCTGTTTCAACATAAAAAAAATTTTTTTTTTTGTTTAAAAAAGAGGTAGGATGCCCCTGGATTCAATCCCCAGTACCAAAAAGGAAAATGAAAAAGAAAAGAAAAAAGAAAAAAATCCTTTTGAAAAAAAAGAAAAAGATTATGTTAAACTCTTCCTTGGCTAGCTTTTATGAAAATCATTAAGAAAGTCAGGTAGAGGCCTACCAGATTTTCTGGTCCTTTGTTATAAGTATGCAGAATATTTAAAGAGGTGATCTGCTGGTATCATTTCAAGTAAATTAGACTTCATTATCACTTAGGCAGAGGCGAGGAGAAAGTCAGATCTTTGCTTTTAGATGAGTCATGCTAAACTCTATGAAAATATTTTGGTTTCTTTTGCATAAGCAATGGCTAATTTTGTATGTGCTTTTATGTCTGTGCCCCCTTCTTGGCTTTTACTCAAGCCTATATTTTATGAACAGTAAGATGTAACGTTGAACTATCAGGCGATTTATGTGAAGAAGGAATCCCACACTGAGAGACTCCTCACCGAAAAAAGTATTAACAATACTCATTGGTTAATTTTCACTTACCTTGCTCAGAATGTGATTTCCTCTCTTGGAAAATGTATATGGCAAACTTTACGTGAAGCAAACAGATGAGCCAGTCTAATGGAGGAGCAGGCTGTATTTCTCTGTGTGTGTGTACTGAAATTCTTCCGATTATGGAGTGGTATCTCTGGGTCAAACACAGACCAGCTTGGAATGTTCTGTAGGAGAAATGGTCTTTCCTAAAATAAACACAATACCCCATTTATTTTACCGAGTTCCTGTTACTTGAAATGTAGGAAGCAAGAAGGAAGAGAGAAATTTCTGAGCAATTAAGTATCATGAGACTCGAGAGAGAGCCACAGAACCAAGGTATCCCCTCGTGTCAATGATAAAGATGAGACCAGTGCAGGGCAAGCTTTGTTTGGAAGAAACTCAGAACCCCGCTTTATCACTGCTGATGGGAAGAATGGTTTTCTCCCAGCATGCAAAGCTCCCCTATTGCTACAGGGTGACTAGAGTTTCTCTCTCCTCCTCCTTCTTCTTCTCCTCCTCCTCCTCCCCCTCCTCCCTCCTCCTCCTTTTTCCTTCTTCTTCTTCTTTTTCTAGTAATTTCACAGTCTCTGGTCTAACTTCCAGGTCTTTGGGTCTTCTCCAGGGAGTTCTGTGCAATGCGAAAGAGGCCATTTCCTCCCCACATCTCTATGTCTGTCGTGCGAAGCTCAAACTCCTGTCCACACCACCTTGGAAGAATGTATTAGGATGAAATGATCAAATGATAGAGAATCCTTGAAAATATGTAATTACATATTCCATGGGCTGGAGGGTCAGGGGTAGAGCATTTGACTAGCAGCTACAGGTCCTGGGCTCCAGTTACAGCACTGCAAAAAACAAAAACAAATATTCAAGCCAGGCGCAGTGGCATATGTCTTAATCCCAGTACTTGGGAGGCTGAGACAGGAGGATCTCAGGTTCGAGGCCAGCCTCAGCAATTTAGTGAGACGCTGGCTCAAAATTAAAAAATGAAAAGGACTGTGGGTGTAGCTCAGAGGTAGAATGCCCTGGGTTCAATCCCTAGTACCAAAAGAAAAAACAAACAAACAAAAGAAACCCCACACTAAAGTGTTATATAAATGCAGTTACACATTTGTTAAATAATTAGAGCTTCTTTTTGCCTCTACTTTTTTATAGGCCAGATTTTTCTCCAATTTTTTACTAAACATCTTCATATATTTAGTATGTTTTTGAAAAAAAAAGAGTGTTGTTTAAACAGTTTCCTAAATTCATTGACCAACTCAAAACAGGCCAGTTTATTGGTTCTGACTAGAGTTGGTGGGATATTCCAAATATTTTATCCTTAACATTCTGATAATTACTGAAAGAGTTATGTTATGTGTGTACTAAACCAGTAACACTCAAAAATATCCATTTGATGGAAGGTCTATCATATAGTAAGCTTAATATAATTGATCCATTATATAACTACATATATTTATATTATATCTTGTTCAAGTGTTTGTTTGGGTTTTTTTTGGGGGGGTACCGGGGATTGAACCCAGGGGCATTTTACCTCTGAGCTACACCCCCAGCCTATATTTTATTGTTTATTTTGAAACAGGGTCTCGCTAAGTTGCGGACGGCCTCACTAAGTAGCTGAGGCTGGCCGCGAACCCGGATCCTCCTGTCTCAGCCTCCCAAGTACTGGGATTACAAGCCTGCACCACCACGCCCGGCCAAGTGTTTGTTTTGAAACAATCTCACACTTACAGAAAAATTGCAGGTACAGATTTAAAGGCATTCTTCTTTGTCCTGATTGATTTGAAAATAAGTTGTAAGCAAACTGTTGTATCACCCCCCAACTACTTAATCATGGATTTCTTACAAAACAGGACACTTTCCTACACAGCCACAATCAGAAAGTTGATATTTACATTACCGTTAAATCTCCAGGTTCCACTCGCATTCACCAGTTAACCCAGTACGGTCCAGAGCATCCGGTCCACAATCACAGGGCACAAGGGTGCCGGGTCCCTGTAGCAGCCTTCCTTCTACAGCAGTTGCTTAGACCGCCCTTGACTCTCGTGGCCTGGACGGTTTGAAGGCCATGGAGCACTGACTGTATGGATGTCCGCCCTGCTCTGGGTTTCCTCTGGGTTTCTTTTTGGCTGGAGTCAGAATGCACATCTTTAGCAGGGAGTTAGCATCAGAAATATCACCATCTTCACAGTGCCTCCTATCCGGTGGCACACGACCTCAGCTTCGCTTTGATGTTGACTTTGATCACTTAAGAAGGTCCTGTCTGCACACTTCTCCACTGCAGAGGTCATTCGTGGGGAAATACTTGGTACTATGCAAACATTTCATTCGTCATCGAACTTTCAGTTCATTCATTTACTTAATTCAATATGAATTGATGGATTCTGGTTTTATTTAGTGGGTTATTATCCATTACTATCATCACTTAATTTAATTTAATTTAATTTGTACTAGAGATTGAACCCAGGGGCATTCTACCTCCTAGCTACACCCTCAGCCCTATTTTATTTTTTATTTTGAAACAGGGTCTCACTAAGTTGTGGAGGGCCTCACTAAGTAGCTGAGGCTGGACGCAAACCTGTGATCCTTCTGTCTCAGCCTCCCAAGTACTGGGATTACAAGCGTGCGCCACCACACCCAGCTCTTTAGTGGGTTATTATCTATTACTATAATCATTTAATTTAATTTAATTGTACTGGGAATTGGACCCAGGAATATTTTTACCTCCAAGCTACACCTCCAGCCCTTTTAATTTTTTTTTTAATTTTGAAGCAGGGTATCACTAAGTTGCTGAGGCTGGCCTCGAACCTGCAATCCTCCTGTCTCAACCTTCCAAGTCCTGGGATTAGAGGTGTGCATCACCACACCCGGCTTTATCACTTATTTTGATGTTCACACTACCCTGAATTTGTCCAGTAGGAGCCACATGAAGCAGGTCTCTTTGCCCCTATAACATGTCCCCATCCTTCTTTGATACAGTTTTACTTTCTGACCCAATGAGATGTTCCAAATGCAGGCCCCAGTCCTGGAATTAGCCATTCCTCCAAGAATCCTTGATTTTTTTCCCTTGTGGTCTTGCAGTGGAATTTGGGGGGCAATAGGGGTAGGAAGTGATATTTGGAACCTAAGACCTGGCATTAGCTATGCCCCCTGCTCTTGGGGTGTCCCTGCTGCCGGGCTGTGTCCGTGGACATCACTAGTGTGTTTATATACACGTGTCTCCCCGTATATACACACGTATGTGTGTGTCTACACAGGCACACATGAAACACACTTGCACTTATATTTATTTCTATACTTTTCGCGTCGGGAGTCTCCAAGACCACCCCAGTTCAGAGATTCACTGCAGGGAATCACAGGACTTGGCACTGCGTAGTACTCGTGGCTAAGATTTATTACAGCACCGTAGTAAGATCATAAGGAAAATAAACACAGGCAGTGTCTAGAAGAATCTCCACGCGCAGGCTTCCTTAGATGCTGTCCCTGTCACGAGGGGTCCCACGGATCATACTCTTTCCCCGGCAACAAAAATGCAGTAGCCCAGGGGTGATGTTTCTGTCCAGAGAAGCCCAGCCCGGAGTTCTGACGGGGGGGCTGTCCATGCGGGCACCCTCTGCTTAGCGCATAGCAAATTCCAGAGTCCCGGCAGGGAAGTGGGTGTCCAGCACGTGCCATGTTGTTCTCATAGCCTAGTAAACTACTCTGGTTGCATCAGAAATCCACGTTCTCAGATGCCAGCCCAGGGCCCACCTTGAAAAATGGCTTCTCTAAGAGCAGCAGCTCCAGGCCTCTGCTGATGCGCCCTTGCTGTACACTCAGCATCCGATCTGGGTTCCAGTCCCCGTCCACCGTGCCAGCTTCGCCTAGCCTCTTCTTTTGCCGTATTTGCAACCACCCCTCCCACAGTGAGAAGCCTGGCTCGTGCTGGCTTCCGTCTATTTATTTGTTTATGTGATGCGGTTTCAGCATCACCGCAGTGTCTTTACCTCCGTGCACTCTTCCCAGGCAGGCCGTCCCCATGTGTGGGTGGCCTCCTTGCCACCACGCTGCCTGCTTCCTCACCTGTCCCAGACTGAAAGCCTCCCACATGGGTTACGTTAAGGAGGGCCCTTGGGACCAACCCCTTGGAAGGGAGGGGAGGTGGCAGGTTGGGCAGATGGAGAGATCAGCCTATAACCAAGTGTAACTACAGCTCATGCGCAGCTCTGGGGTTGCAAAGGCCCTTCATGGTTGTCCTGAGCTGGGCCCAATTGGCCAACCTTCTTCCTCCTCAACAGCCACCCAGCCCACGCACCCACCTTGCTCGTCCCTCTACTGCCGCCGTGGCTTCTAGACAGCATTGTGCAGGAAGGACAGGGAAGAGGAAAGGCAGCCATTATTTTACTTATTTATTTATTTTTATTTGTTTATTTTATGGTACTCAGGATTGAACCCAGGGGCACTCCACCACTGAACCACACCCCCAATCCTATTTTATTTTTTTTTTATTTTGAAAACAGGATCTCACTAAGTTGCAGAAGGCCTTGCTAAGTTGCTGAGGCTGGCTGTGAACCTGCAATCCTCCTGTCTCAGCCTCCCAAGGACTGGGATTACAGACGTGCACCACCACGCCCAGCTGGCGACGTTATTTTAACACCATCCTATAGTTCTCATGTTCATACATTTAGATGGGTTTTCCTAATTATGATAAGTCATACTAAAACACTTCCACTGAATCATCTCAAATAGGAAGGGGAAGGAATCCTTTTTCCATTTCACACAGGCAACTGCCCCCTTGCGCCACAGATCTCTCTGTGTGCTTTGTTAACTCCAAGGTGTGGCGAACATAAATCTTATCTTTGAGCTCTCCCTCCACAGTTTGACAGATGATCTGGTTTTCGCATTTCTCCTGTTTTGATGTCTTACTGTTTTGTTTTCTTAAGAAACTTTAAGACTCTTGATACAATTCAACTCTTTTGAAACAGAAATCTGGGACCACCAAACTTGTAGTTAGTAAAACTACAAGAGAAAAGGTACCCATAAGTACTTTTATTCTACATTTCCCCCAACAAGGCTGTGGACAGTGTTCACCGAGTTGTGCTGTTTCTGTTACAAAATGCAACAAAAGCAGGATGTAAGAACACAGCTTCCCTCCTCAAAGTGAATCCTAGAGACCCTCCGCTGAGCCATGGAGAGAGAGGGAAGTTTCTACACGCCGGGTTGCTAGAGGTCTAGAAAAATCAACAGTTGTGCAAGGCTATTGGATTTACAGCATGATTTTATCTACAAAGCTCTTACTCCACAGAAGTCAAGGTTGGCACATCAGAGAAACTGAAGAAAAACTAGGGCAGAGGTACTGAAAGACTAGTGCATAAGTATAAGATACATAATGTTGAGTTAGAATTTATTATTTTTGCTATTGAGACTTTTAAAAAAATGACATTTTTTAAAATGATATTTTTAAAATAATGTTAAAATGTATTTTTCCAGTCTCCAGAAAGACATTAAAAAAAAGTTGAAATACACTTGGTAGCAGCTTTTTCCTATTTATTTCTATCACAGCATTTTTCTCTGTGAAACAGAGCAAAGTTTTTGAACTTAATGTTTTACCTGCAAATGACAGTCTCCTTATTTCATGCTCATATTTGCACAAATCAATTGTGTGATGCTCCTGTCGTATCCTGTGGTGGGTCATCAGAGACCTGAAGGTACATGTGTGGGAAAGAGCAGGTTAGGTGAAGATTTCAGGGCTCCCTCCCTGGCTGGCGTTGTGGGCTTTCCTTGGAAGTTTATCGCTCTTTTGTTTTTCCAAAAATCAAAGCTACCGCGACATGCTCTTTTTCTGCAAAAATCAATGGCTCAGGATTTCAACTTGAAAATAAGGGCACACATCAAGGCCAGAGCTCAGTACCCCATCTACTTTAATGCAGCCCCATGTCAGTGGCCGCTGTGTTTCCTGGGTGTGAACCAAAGACCTGTGATCTAATGCCAACTTGAAAATTTATCATTATTTTGTGATAGCTTTTTTTTTCTTTTGTGTGTGTGTGTGGTACTGGGGATTGAACCTAAGGGCATTCTACCTCCGAGATACTCCCAGCCCTTTTTATTTATTTATTTATTTATTTATTTATTTTGTTTTGAAACAGGGTCTAAGTTGCCAGGGCTGGCATCAAACTTGTGATCCTCCTGTCTCAGCCTCCTGAGGACTGGGATTACAGGCATGTGCCGTCACACCTGGCTTGTGATAGCTTTCAAAATGTTACTGAAAGGCAATTGAAACTTATTTTCAAGTGTTCATTTTTTTTCATATCATACAACCATAACTATTTAGATAAAGGCTTTAGAACCTATTTGAAAGGTCTGATTTGGAAAACAAGAACCATCCATTCTCCCTTCCACAGATCTAGGGCTAGTTTTATGTTGGTGACTTCATTGAACATATTTCTTTTTGTCAGGAGAAAATGTATTTTTTTCCCCCAAAAGAGGTAGACTTAGGGTTAGGTGATGACCAATAAATGACAATATCTAGATTTCAGAAGCATTCTTACTCTTAAATTCCTTGTTGTATTTATAGGTGAGAGAGAGGAGGGGGGAGTTAATTTTTATTTTTATTTGTCATTAAATAGGTATACTGAAACAATATCAATTGCACTTTCCCCTGTTGCTACCAGGCCATAGGAAAGGCTCTAAAAGATTAATATTTTAGTATCATGACAGTAAAGGCACCATCTCTGTAAGCAATGTGAGTTGTATTTTTAGGATTCCTATACCATAAGATCATTTTATTGTGGGTCAGTATCAAGGGTATTTGAATTTCCAGATCTTATTTTTCTAGTGCTCTGCAAAAAGTTTTTGAGAAAACTTCAATGCTGATACTCTAGATTGTTCTTTTTATTAAGAGAAGAAAAAGAACACTTAAAGATGACCTCAGAGAATCATCATAAAATGTAAACCAAGAAAGGGCAAGGTGCATAACAAGAGACAGTTGTGGTAAGAGGAGAATCGGCCCTCTGGGTGACAGGCTGACTTGGGTCCCTCTATCCCTGTCCCCTCCTTTCCCACTTGAAGTATAGAGCTAGTCAGTTCAGGCCGCCATAACAGAATACCACCGGCTGAATAGCTTAAGCAACTGACATCTCTTTTCTTATAGTCCTGGAGGCTGGAAGGCCAAGTTCAAAGCAGAGACCGTGTCTTGGGAGGCCCTTCTCTGTGGCTAGTGGAAGGTCGTTTCTGCTCACATCTCTTTCTTTTCTCATAAGAACACTGGTCCTGTTGTATTAGGGTCCACCCTACTGATACCACTTAACCTTGGTTTCTTTAAAGGTCCCATCTCCAAATACAGTCATATTGCAGGTTAGGGCTTTAACATGTCAATTTGTAGGGTTACATAATTCAGCCCTTAACAAGAGTGAAGGTCTCTTTGGTAAGGTCCTTCAGTTGAATTTTTGTTTGTTTGTTGTTTTGTTGTTTGGTTGTTTTTTTTTAACTGGAAAATGCATTGAGGTGGGTACTAGGGATTGGACCCAGGGGTGTTCTACCTCTGAGCTATACCCCCAGCCCTATATTATTCTTTATTTTGAAACAGGGTCTCACTAAGTTGATGAAGCTGACCTCAAACCTGTGTTCCTCCTGTCTCAGCCTCCCAAGTACTAGGATTACAGGCGTACACCACCACCCCGGGCTTGAAAAATGCATTTTATAATTCCTCATATATAAATAAAGACTTTAAGTTTGCAAAGACCTCAGTGGAATAAGAAATAAAGATTACTATGAAGGGACTATGGATTCCCATGCTTGTTCTCTGAACATCTACTCTGGGTCCTGTGACTTCAGCCAGGGACTGTCACTCAATTGAAATCCGAGTCCCTGAGGAACTGCTGAAGGTGGGCCTGTTCATAAGGATTAGAGGGGAGCAGGCATGGTGGTGCACGCTTGTAATCCTAGTACTTGGGAGGCTGAGACAGGAGGATCCGGGTTTGCGGCCAGCCTCAGCTACTTAGTGAGGCCCTCCGCAACTTAGTGAGATCCTGTTTCAAAATAAAGAAAAAAAATGGGCCTGGGGGTATAGCTCGGAGGTAGAATGCCCCTGGGTTCAACCCCCAGTACCCCCCAAAAAAAAATGAAAAAAGAAAGAGAAAAGAGAGAAAACAAAGTGGCTGTTTTGGACTATGCTGTACAGAATATTTGTGAATAACAACTTGGTTTTACCATTCTTTTTCCTTCTGTATTTTCTAGGTACCGAGGTAAAACATACAGGGCTGTGGTCAAGATTGTACGGACATCTGACCAAGTAGCAAACTTCTGTCGACGAGTTTGTGCCAAGCTAGAATGCTGTCCAAATTTGTTCAGTCCTGTGCTGGTTTCCGAAAACTGCCCGGAGAACTGCTCCATTCACACCAAAACCAAATACAGTAAGTGCAAAACCAAATACAGTAAGACAGGGGTGTGGAGGACCAGCAGCCTTGGTCCCTTGGTCTGAGCTGCGGGGTATTTGGTTTGTGTTTTGTTTTTAACCTTTCAAGTAGTTTTTCATAGAAACTGCTTTGGAGAATTCTTTTAAGATTTTCTGGGGCAGATCTCTCTGTGCTTTTAGCCTGGCATAAAGAAAGGATAAGATCATTCAAAACAGGAGGGACTATCATGGCGGGCTTTGGAAAAGAAGAAATAAGAGCCTGTGTATTGTTATGAATTTCAATGAATCAACCGATTCCCAAGCTATGTGGCTGGGAGGAGGGCGCGATAAGCTGATTATTAGTGATGGTTAGGGACCCGGATTGATTTCTTGCCCTTACACTGAGAAGTCCTAGCGATTCTAGAAGTTCGAGTGATTCATTGCCCTTCTTGCCAGATCCTTGTCGTGGTCTGTTTCTCCCCTGCTTCGACACACCCCTCAGCACTCTCTCGGGCTTGGAACTGGAGGATTAAGAAGCCACCATCCCTTTCTTTGCTCCCAACTGCCTCTGCCTGTCCCCCACGACGCAGGACACAGGTGGCACCACTTCCCTCTTAGCATGTGTGTCTGCCACGCCCTGTCACATGGAGAGACCTCTGCCTTGGGCTGATGGTCTCTCTAAGCCCTCACCTTCCTCTGTCCTGGTGACCCTCTTCTCCCTGCTGGTAGCCGCTGTTGGCACCTCCGCCTCGGCACCTCCAGCTCTGAACACTCTGATCCACAGCGTCACAGCTTCCCGCGTCTCCCCTCTGTTCTCTCCAATCCCGGGGGGTGACCTGGAAGTTGGCTCTGCCTGCCCATGTTCCAGCCACCTGCTGGAGTATGACAAGGACCCATGTCACGTGGTCAGTGCTCTGCGAGCCACGCCCACCTGTGATATGTCCACTCGTGTTCAGAGGGCGACTTTCCTTCTATATGTCTCTATGGGTGTGTGCACGCACGCACGCACACACACACACACACACACACACATACCCCTACCTTCCTCGCCCATTCCTACCAAAGGTCAGCCATGCCCCCCATCACCTTGCTCCCCGTTTTTTCAAATTAGTTCTTGCTCCCCATTTCCGTCTGCACGCACGGTCTCAGGTGAGAACCGTAGGTGTGTTCCTGTCACCTTGCATGCTGATGAACTGGTTTCCACATCACCTGACCTTTGACCAGGGGTATCATTCACTGGGTACCAGCTGCTGCTCCCTGGAAAACAACTTGACTGAGGGCTAAACGCAGCCGTGAACATTCTCCTTACGAATGGGCTTCCCACACTCCCGGGACATGGGGAATGGGAGAGGAGAGGCCACCCCAACTCATTTAAACATGCCTGAAATGAACGTCTACATGGTTCTGGATCTGGCTTTATTAAACTTCAAAATCCTGAGATCTCTCAGGTCATCTTAGAGTGAATCCTGCTACAAGTTGAACCCGAGCTCCAGTGGGATGACAGCAAAATAATATTTTAGTGAAATCCAGAGCAGTAAGGGTAGGGGTTGCCCAGTCTAATTCTCTGTGTGTGTGTGTGTGTGTGTGTGTGTGTGTGTGTTGTGTGTGTGGTGCTGGGGATGGAATCCCAGGGGCATTCTACCATCAAGCTACACCTCCAGCCCTGTTTAATTTTTTATTTGGAAACAGGGTATCACTAAGTTCCTGAGAGCCTCACTAAGTTGTCGAGGCTGGCTTCCAACTTGCAATCTGCCTGTCTCAGCCCCCCCAGGTACGAGGGTTACAGGCGTGCACCACCACGCCCGGCTGCCCAATCAAATTCTAAGGCTCTAAAAATGGACTGACCTTTGGTCGCATTCAGTAAAACCAGTTCTGATCTCTACAGTCTGCTTCCAAAAACCCATCCCACTCGGCCTTGTGACGCTCGGGGTCACAAGCCTGTGCTCACTCCTTCCTACGTGGAACTGGAGGTAACTGGGAACAGGTTCACCCACAGCGGTCTCACCTCTCACCAAGGATGTGGTCTGAGCTCTCCCGCCATCCTGAGCCCTGCTGAGAGAGAGCGGAGTGTGTTCTGTGAGCTACAGGGCTGCTCCCATCTGCTTTCTCCGTGGCTTTTAAGCGTCGTCCTTGCGGACCCATCGCAAAAGTGAGAGGTGTAGGGAACCCAGAACTCCAGACCTGAAGGAAACTGACCCTGGTTAGTCCTGGAGATTTCCTTTTGCAAATTAAGGAAAGTGAGGTCCAGAAATATGTGGAGCCCGATGTGTGTAAGGAGCCCAGTGGCTTGGCGGGGGTGGGTACTGAAATCACGCTTCCTTGCCCCTTGGGGATGGCCACCGTAAATGTGCACTTTGATTTTTTTTCTTTTTTGGCTTATTCTCATCTGCATTTGGTTCTTCTATGGTGTCATGAGAAAGCCATCTTGACGATGATCATAATTCAATCCTGGATCCTTAGTAGTGCTTGGCCTTTTTTTGTTTTTGTTTTTTGGTTTTGGTTTTTTTTTTTTTACCAGATTGAACCCAGGGGCATTCTACCTCCAAGCTACACCCCCAGTCCTGTTTTATTTTAATTTTTTTATTTTGAAATGGTCTTACTAAGTTGCAGAGGGCCTCACTAAGTTACTGAGGCTGGCTATGAACCTGTGGTCCTCCTGTCTCAGCCCCCTAAGTACTGCTTCAATTAGTTGATTATACATTTAACTTATAAAATACATTAGTCTTTCTTGAAATTTGGTAATAATCTTCAAACGACTGCTGTCACATGTTGAGGTACACATACATCTCTGCTATAGAATTCAGAAGTAATCAAGGTGCTCCTTGAATAAGAGGAGAAGGAAGCACACTGGACACAAGGAGGAGGATGTTTGAATGTTAATTGAGCTGGGGTGGTCAGGTCAAGAAGTGAGAGAATCCATCATGAATGGACATACCAGCGGATGTTCACCAACAAGTGCTTGTTGACTGACTATTCAAGATTCAGACTTGGGAGAAGGAGAAGGTGTCAGAGCAGAGGAAGTAATTGTGATCACTATGCAGTGTTCAGGGCCAGGGAAGGGAGGAGATAAACTTCCCTAAGGATGGTGGGTACCTTTGACTCTTTCACCTGTCTTGGTAAGAGGACCACAGGCCAGGTGGCTTCAACAGCCGGCATTTATTGCCCACAGTTCTGCAGGCTGCGGGGCTGGGGTTCCGCAGCTGAGTTTCTGTTGGGGGCTCTCTCCTGGGCCAGCAGTCACTGCGTCCTGCTGTGCACAATCCCTGGCATCGCTGCTTCTTCTCATAAAGACCCCTGTTGGATTAGTCCTATTGGATTAGGGTTTCACCCTGATGATTTCATTTAAGGTTGACTACTTCCTCAAAGGACCCATCTCCAAATATAGCTGCATTGGGGGTTTAGTCTTCAACATATAGGTAGATGGGGGCATAATTTAGACTCTAATACCTTCTAACCATGAAGCATTAGAGACATGTTTCTTCTGTGTATCTATTTTCTCCGAACACTTTCCTGAGGAATAAATGGAATATCAAACTTGAATTGTTCGAAAGGAAAGAATGGTGTCTCTCCTTTTTCTCTTTCTTTCCTCTCTCTCCCCTCTCCTCTGCTCTCTCCCTCTCTCTCCTTCTCTCCCTTCCTCTCCCCTCTGTCCCTGCCTTTCCTCTTTGTCCATATATGTGTGTATATAAGCCTTAAAATTTTTAACCATCTTTCTCCCTGTAGCCTATTACTATGGAAAGAGAAAGAAGATTGTCAAGCCCCCAATTGGGGAAAGCAACATTGAAATCGGACATGCTAAACCAGCCAGGAGAAGGAAACGACGGAAATCCATTTTCGTGCAGAAGAAGCGAAGATCTTCCACTGTGGACTTGACAGCAGGCTCCGGAGAGGTACGGTCTGCTTTCAGAGCACCTGCCAAGCTGGGCCTGGTGGCATATGCCTGAGGAATAAATGGGATATCAAACTCATCCCAGTACTTGGGAGGCTGAGGCAGGAGGACTGCAGATTCAGGATAGCCTCAGCAACTTAGTGAGACCCTGTTTCAAAATAAGAAATAATAGGACTAGGGGTGTAGCTTGGAGGTAGAAAACCCTTGGGTTCAGTCCCCAGTACCTCAAAGGACAAAAAAATATCTGCTAGCTGGGCATGGTGGCACACACCTGTAATCCCAGTACATGGGAGGCTAAGACAGGAGGATCGTGGGTTCGAGGACAGCCTTGGCAACTTAGCCAGACCCTCAGCAACTTAGCCAGACGCTGGTTCAAAATAAAAAATAAAGTAGGTCTAGAGGTAGAATGCCCCTGAGCTCAGTACCTAAAATAAAATAAGATAAAATAAAACAACAGAAGCACCTGCTGCCAGCGTTGGGTTTTAGCTCTGGATCCCTCTGGCAGGTGACTGCTTTACAGTGAGCATGGCTGCAGGATGGTTAGAAACAAAATGGGATGTACCTTCCTCCTTTCTTGGTGACAAGATTTCACTGCTCAGGCTACTTTGGCTAGAAAAGGCTTACCAGGCGGCCAGCCTTGGGACCCTGGAACCTGATTTTGGAGGTCTCCTTGCACAAAACTTTCAAATAAGGTTTCCACTGGCCACCCTGGGACAGAAACCCAGCCAGGATCCGAGCCTCTGCGAGGCTGTGGGTGGGCGCGCACACTCCGAGCGCACATGCTCAGCCCTTTGCAGGTCTTTTTCTACCCGCCCACCCATGATGCCCCTGCCTGCCCCTTCTTCCCAGGAGAGTGAAGAGGAGGATGCGGAAGCCCTAGATGACGACACCGCGAGCGAGGAGACCGGTTCCGAGCTCCGGGACGACCAGACGGACACCTCATCTGCCGAGGTGCCCTCGGCGCGCCCACGGAGGGCGGTCACCCTGCGGAGCAGCGCGGAGCCCGCGAGGAAGCCGGTGGAGAGGGCGCGCAGGAGCCGAGCGACACCTGCCACCACCACGGCCACCGCGACCGCCACCTCCGCGGAGGAAGAGAGTGGCCCGCCCGCCAGAACCGAGGGCCCCGAGGTGAGCCTCCTCCGAGGAGCATGAATTGCAATTAGGGCGCAATTGGGGGGAAAACATTGAACATGTCAAACACATCTTTGGGAGGCTGAGACAGGAGGATCTCAGGTTCTCTGCTAGCCTCAGTAGCTTAGTCCTCCGCAATTGAGTGAGACCCTGTTTCAAGATAAAGAATAAAAAAAATAGGGCTGGGGGTGTAGCTCAGAGGTAGCATGCCCGTGGATTCAATCCCCAGGTCCATAAATAAATAAATAAATAAATAAATAAATAAATAAATAATAAAATCAAATGCAGCAGCAGCCTCTGTTCCAACGATGTTAAGAGCAAAGGTTTTTGATTTCACCTCTTGGCAGAGCAGATGGGAGGCATCAGAAAGGAGTCTTGGGGGCTGCAATAGCACCCTTCCTTCTAGATAGCCAGGGTCAGGTCCTTCAGGTCCCCAAATTCCAATCCCCTCTCCTGTTTCTGTCCTAGCATTTGGCTTTCCCTGTATGGGATACCTGTGATGGGTATAAAATATCACATCCATGTACCAACCCCCACCCCCACAGGTGCCGTGTGATTGGCTGAAAAGGTCATTCGCACCATGGTCACATAAACCCGTGGGGACAGCTGGCTCTGTCCTGCACACTTTCTCCCTGTAGCCTGTCGTTATGGTAAAAGAAAGATCATTAATCCCTCAAAGGGGGAGGCAGCATTGAGAGCGGCCAACCGAAACCAGACAGAAGGAAATGAGGAAGAGCCCTTTGGTGTCCCCTCTAAGCATTGCCTGATCAAAAATGCTTCATCCATACGCGAGCCCCAGATTTCCCAAAGTGGGGATTGGAAATGGGCAGTTGCTGCCTTTTTTGCATTTAACCTCTGGAGGCTCAGGACCGTTTGCAGACACAGGGGAAGTCACTGAGACAGTTTCTAGGAAATTCCACTGAGGCTGAGTTTCTCCAACGTGCCCAGGTGCCCAGTGAGGGACCAAGGGAGACCATGGCTCCAATTCAGGACAGTGGCTCGGGTCCAGGGGCTGTTAGAAAGGTCCCAGAGGCCCACGCAGGGTGCAATGACTGTCTCCTGCCCCCTTCCCCTGCAGGAAACCAGACAGGAGGAGGAGGAGAGACTCGTCCTGGAGAGCAACCCGTTGGAGTGGACGGTCACCGACGTGGTGAGGTTCATTAAACTGACAGACTGTGCCCCGTTGGCCAAGATCTTTCAGGAGCAGGTATGGCGGCTTGCTGTATAATTATTGGTTCATATTATGAGACTCCAAATCTTAAAGGAACCCCCTGTCTTACCTGGCTTCCTCGTAGAAGTCCCAGGTGCCTGTTCAGCTGTAGATATTCCTTGGTGCTGCTGGGCAGATGTGGGAGAACTGGCTTCCTCTAAGGCCCCCCTGAGACTCTCATTCCTGCCCCTCACTTGGCCTCATAGACACCAGGGGAGTGAGGCTCTTCTGATACCACCCAGCAGGGCTGGGGAGACGCTGTTACTGCCAGGTGAGGGTTGGAGGCCCAGGCTCCACCCTTGGTCTGCACTGGCCCGACCATGGTGGGCTCACTCTTTACCAGCAAGCAAGGATGAAAATCCCTGCTCCCGGCTTGGTCTTCTAAGATGCCACCTCACTGGGGGCTTTGGGGTGCCTGGGTGCAACCTGGCTGGGCTGCAAGTCAAGGCTGCTTACTGGGTCTTACCTGGCATGGATGGGGCTGGGCCAGATTTCCCTGTGGCGTTTAACTGCAATAGAGCCACTAGTATCAACAAGTATTTTGTCTTGCTAGGATACCCCTTTTCTGGCCTCTGGCTGCAGAAAGTAAGCTTTGGGCGGACCTTTTGTCCGCGCCTGTTGGTAAAGCTGGGTTGCCATTTTCTGTGGCTCTAAGTCTTGATTATATGAAGCCCCACACAAATGACAACCACACGAATACCCGAAGAACTCAGCACCACGTCACAAACTCAGGTCTCAAGGCCCCAGTCGATCTGCCCGCTCCTCTCCACCTTTCAGAGTCCTTGTTTTGGGTTTATAGACAATATCCAGCACTTTGGGTTCTGCTTGATGGAAGGAATAGGGCAGTGGGTCTGCTGCTTCTCTTCTCCAACGGAAGCCCTCTATTATGTTCAATTAAGTGCTATTTCATCAGTATTATCTTGCCTTCGCCACTTCATTATAAAATAGATTAGGCCAGTGTGGTGGCGCACGCTTGTAATCCCAATACTTGGGAGGCTGAGACAGGAGGATCGCAGGTTCAAGGACAGCCTCAGCAACTAAGTGAGGCTGTCAGCAACTTAGTGAGACCCTGCTTCAACATAGAAAATAAAATAGGGCTGGGGGTGTAGCTCAGAGGTAGAATGCCCCTGGGTTCTATCCCCAGTACAACAATCAATCAATCAACAAACAAATAAATAATAGGTTAAAACCTCTGGTATTATGATGGGCAAATGTAAAAATGACTGATGTAATCGAGACCTTAACGGGGTATAATAACCTAGCCAATGATATGTTGAAAGTGAACTACAACCTAGGACATGTGACATGTGCCGTAAGAAAAAAAAAGAGAAAGTTTTCATTTACATTTTTCCTTAAATTGATCTGAAAATAAATTACTACCCTGCACACATACCACCTTGCATCGTTCTTCCCTGGCCTTGTCTAAAAAGTTCCAGTTTAAGCCTGGGCTCGATTCTGTGTGCTCCATGTGTTGAAATGTCTTGCAGTGTCCCACAGTGTAATCAGTATTTGTCTTTTCAGACCTTGTGTTTAAAAACATACTGTTAGCTGGGTGTGGTGGCGCACGCTTATAATTCCAGTACTTGGGAGGCTGAGACAGGAGGATCCGGGTTCGTGGCCAGCCTCAGCTACTTAGTGAGACTCTCCACAACTTAGTGAGACCCTGTTTCAAAAATAAAGAATAAAAAATAGGGCTGGGGGTGTAGCTCGGAGGTAGAATGCCCCTGGGTTCAATCCCCAGTACTGCAAAATAAATAAACAAATAAATGAATAAATAAATAAATAAATAAATACTGTTTTCCATATCATAAATTGGAAAGCTGTTTCTCTAGTCTCTTTTTAGATTTAACTAGCCAATAGTCTAGAAAGAATTTTTCAAGCATACAGTAATAATAATAGTAATAATAATAATAATAATAATAATGGTCTCTGATTTTCTATGCACTCAGGGAATTTCGCAGCTTTTCTCCCAAGTCAATGTAGAAGTGAATTACACAGAGCAAATCAATATATTTCCCCGCTCCCTTAAGGAGAATAGTTTTTGACATTCAAAATTCTCCTGCCCTGTGTCTGGAGAAGTCTACCCTCTGGAACCTTCTGCATACACACAATAAACTCATGCTGAAGGAATGAATGGGGGAGTCAGGAGAGCCCCTCCTGGCTTTCTGACCTTCATCACACTTCCTCTCTGGGTGACACTGAAGGCTTTTTTTGACTAAAGAACCTGTGTGATGATCTTGTCCCTTCGTTGCAACACACAAAACAGAAAAGGAATTGTAAGTAATGTGAGACTGGGTGATAAGGGGTTTGTTGATAAGCCACATTTCAGTCTTACAAACAAAAATGAAGCATTAGGTTGAAATCCCATGTAAATCATTGCCTAACGGGGCATTTTCCCAGTCTGGTATTATTGATAGCACAACTGAGAGAGAGAGAGAGAGAGAGAGAGAGAGAGAGAGAGAGAGAGAGAAGAGGACCAGGTATGGTAGTGCATGTCTGTAATCCCAGTACTTGGGAGGTTGAGTCAGGAGAATCACAAGTTCAAAGCCAGCCTCAGCAACTTAGCAAGGCTATCAGCAGCTTAGTGAGACCCAAATAAAAAATCAAATAGGGCCGGGGGTGCATCTTGGAGGTAGAATGCCCCTGCGTTCAATCCCTGGTAACAAGAAAGAGACAGAGAGAAAGAGAGAGGAAGGAGGGCACTGTATTCAAATACATGATCAATGCCAATTACAGTTTTATTATCCTAATATGTTATCTGTTAGCTCATGATTTCTTTCCACATATATTGAACAAGCACCTGTTACATGCTTTTATAAAATATCCAAAAGTGCATTAGAAAGTGGCATTCTATGTTCGTCTAAAGTTTGCTCTTGTTTATTTTGTCTTAGACTCCAATGTCCACTTTGAACTAAAAAACATTTTTCAGTTGATTCAGAACAAAGGACAGATTTCCCCACTTGTGGATTCCAAGTTAGGTGCAGGAGCTCAAGCCCATTTGGAACATAAAAGGTTACCAGGCTCCTGCATCCATATCTTGTACAAGTTCTCAGTAAAAAAAAAAAGGGGGGGGGGAGTGGGAACAAAGCTGCTTTGGAAAAAAGACTAAAATGTACTTATCCAAAGTCCTATTTTATTGCACCTCTAAGCCCATTTCTAACATGTCTCAGAGCATTTCAAAGAAATGGAACCTTTTAGCACATCCTCACTTGTAGACTGAAGGAATGGTAAGGGCCTCCCTCTAGCTGCCTCTTCAAGCATCAGTTAAAAGCTTGGTCCTTCATTCAGACATCTTTTTTTCCCCTCTGAGAGAGAAAAATAGGTAGGCTTTAATTGATAAGGGTCTTATTCCCATTTCATCTTGCATTTCCCATTAGGCAGATTCACCTGTTGTAATAAAGAACTGTTGCCCGCTGGGCTGTCTGAAGTGCGTGGGCGCTTGAGTTCTTTTCTTTCCATCAGACCTTTAATTACCAATTTTTACTAATTTGTTCCATCATCTTTTAGCCCAGACGACACAGCTCTGATTTGGTGAGACCTGCAGTGGCTCACTGCAGGCATTATCTGAGCTTTTAAATGAATGAGAAGGAGCCCGGAGTTTTTATCCCCCAGCCTGTGTGTGAGATCACCATGCACAGAATAATAATGGCTGTGCGTTCACACCTCTGGGTGTTGTAAAGTCAGAGGCTGTTATAATCACCAGGAGCATTTGCAAAAATTATAAACTTCCCATTACCAGCATACACGCCTTTTATTTCTGGAATATTATGGCAACCTCTTAAAAAGTCTATACTGTATAATTTCATGCTGGAAGCATTTACTTTATATAGTAAAAACCCACCCATCTCTAACTAAAAAACCCACAAAACTCTAAATAACATTTTGCCTATTCATTCCTCTTTTGTGAATTAGTCTACTTACATGTGATAAGCAGACTGCCCAAATTAATGTTCTGCTTTAATAAAAGTAATTCCAGATCATTGACAAAGTTAGTTCAGATTGAGGCTGGTCCCTCCCTTTACTTCTCTCTACCTTAATATTTCCATTAAGGAATTACCAAATCCAAGAGGGAACCTTCTATCAAAATGAATGTAATTTTACCAGGTACTAAGAATATCTTTCATGTTGCTTATTTTATTATAGTCCATTTTTTTAAAAAAATTAGTAGTCCATTTATGATAATTTGGTATAACATAGCAAGCAATCTTCCAGCAATTCTGAATTCCCTAAATGTATATTCATAAAATTAAGTCAGCGGTGAAGTCTGGGATCTTATCAGCATAATCCTTGAGGAAAAAAAATAAAACAACAACATCTTCCAAACCCTAACAAAGACTTCCTGAGAGGGATGGTGAGATGGAATTCCCCCTCACCTCTGGACATTTTATAGTGCCATGCCTGTACTTTCTTTTACCCAGTTTTGTTTCTGTTTACCCTTTTTTCTCTCTCACCCCGTTGTGAGGTGGAGAAGGTGTGAGTCCCGTATGGTCTGCGGCACAAGTGCGTGTGACCTAGGAGTTAGCCAGGTCTGTCGGCCACAGTTGCCAAGTCCCTAAAGGTCAGCCACAGCCTTCAGCATATGCCGGTCCGATGCCAAATCTGGCTCCTTTCAGCAGGCAGTGTGGAAATCAGAGGCATGATTTTTATTCTTGGTGACCTAGTCCTCTCAAAATGGTAATGCCCAGCAGGAATCTTACGTGATATCATTCAGGGGAGGGTGGAAAATGAGTTAAGAACCCAGAGGTAGCAGCCATTAGGTCCTTTAGTGACTCAAACAGGGACAAACTACTTTGTGTGTGGGAGGGGGTCCTGGGGATTAAATCAGGGGCATTCTACCTCTGAGCTACACCCTCAGCCCTGTTTTATTTTTTATTTGGGAACAGGGTCTCGCTAGGTTACCAAGAGCTTCACTAAGTTGCTGAGTCTGGCTTCGGACCTGCGATCCTCCTGTCTCAGCCTCCCAAGTACTGGTATTACAGGTGTGCGCCACCACACCTGGCTGACAAGCTACATTTTAACCACTCTTCCCCTTTAGGGATCAGGTCTAAGTTTTGGTAAATTCTTCCCAGATAAAGAGACAGGGTGAAGGATTTCTGTAATTAATCAGTTTAGCCTTAACCGCCCCTGACCCCCGCCATCTTCTGCAGATAGGAGTTTCGTTCAGCTCTTGTTTCTTCCTCAGTTCTTGGCCCCAGATGTAGCCCGGCTTCCTTGTGAAATTCAGGCAAATTGGTTCTGCCGGGGAGAAGTTCCAGGCGGGGCCTCCACGGTCTTCTATTCCAGCTTGTCCACCCTTGAATTCACACCAGGGACTGTGGGCTCTCCTCCGCCCTCCACCTGCAGCCTCAAAACCAAGACCCCTTTTAAACATGCGGTTTTCATCTCTGCTGCTGCCGCCGAGCAGGAGGAAGCGGGGCCCCCAAGCACCCTGCTTTCCCTCTTGTAGGATGAATGGCCAGGTTGCTGGGGCCAGGGCGGGAGGGGCCTCTGACTTGATAAGGTCAGAGGATGCCCTTGCCAGGTCCCTGCTCATCACTCTCCCATGACTTCCTCCAGCCTGCGTGGCGTCTGTGTGGCTCTGCTCTTCTACCTCCGGCCTGCCTGCACCACCATGGTGCACGGTTCCCTGTCCTGTTTCAGAGTAGACTTGAAAGAACAGGATGTTTGGAAAATTAAACTGAGCAGGGCACAGTGGTACACACCTATAACCCCAGTACTTGGGAGGCTGAAACAGGAGGATCGCAGGTTCGAGGCTAGCCTGGACAACTTAAGGAGACCCTATTTCAAAATAAAAAAATAAAAGGGGCTGGGGGTGTAGCCTGGAGGTAGAATGCTCCTGAGTTCAATCCCCAGTACCAAAAAAAAAAAGTGATCTTGAAGCTCCCCCAATATCTTTTACACAAGCTGATTGTGGGATCAGTTTTTCATTCCCCTCCCCCATCTCATGGGTTTTCCTCTGAAACAGTCATAGTGAAAAGCGGGGATGGGTTTGGCTTGAATCATTTACAAATGCACACACAGGTACCTACTAGTTAGCTCATTATTGCTCACAGTTTGTTTGTTAACATAATTCAACTCAAACTAATGTTTGATGGTTCTTCTATCACCCGCATACTTTTGCAGATTAAAAAGGAAAAAGAAGCTGGTCGTGGTGGCTCACACTTGTAATCCCAGTACTTGGGAGGCTAAGACAGGAGGATCGCAGGTTCGCTGCCAGTCTCAGCTACTTAGAGAGGCCCTCTTCAACTTAGTGAGATCCTGTTTCAAAATAAAGAATACAAAAATAGGGCTGGGGGTGGAGCTCAAAGGTAGAATGCCCCTGGGTTCAATCCCCTGTACTGCAAAAAAAAAGAAAAAGAAATTTAATGGAGTATGCCAGGCAGATGGAATTTGCTTGATAGCTCTTTTCTCTTTTTTTTTAAACTTCCCTTTAAGAAATGTCATCCTAAATTCTGTAGTTAAAGCATATTTGAAGCCAGGCATGGTAGCAAATGTTTGTAATCCCAGTACTTGGGAGGCAGAGACCGGAGGATTCAGGTTCGCCGCCAGCCTCAGCTACTTAGTGAGGCCCTCCGCAACTTAGTGAGACCCTGTTTCAAAATAAAGAATAAAAAATGGGGCTGGGGGTGTAGCTCAGAGGTAGAATACCCTTGGGTTCCATCCCCAGTACCACACACACACACACACACACACACACACACACACAAAGCATATTTGAAACTTGCTAACTTGGCATGCGATGCACATACCCCTCTCTTTTTTTATTTTTTATTTATTTATTTATTTTTTTTTGCGGTACCGCATTGAACGCAGGGGCGTTCTACCTCCGCACTACGCCCCCGGCCCTATTTTTTATACTTTATTTTGAAACCGGGTCTCACGAAGTTGCAGAGGGCCTCACTAAGTAGAGAGAGACAGGGAGAGACAGAGAGAGAGAGAGAAATCTGAGGCTGGCCACGAACCCAGATCCTCCGGTCTCCGCCTCCCAAAGTACTGGGATTACAAGTGTGCACCACCACGCCCGGCTCCCCTCTTTATAAAAGGAAGAGCACTTAGGCTAAGTGCCCCTAAGCCCAGTCTGTTCTATAATTCTCATCTGCCTTTTCCAAACCAGAAAGTTCAAATGCATGCATTGTAATAAAGTTTCCCAGGAAATCTCAGTTGTAGGAACTAGGAGGAAGCTCACTGATACCCCGGCTATTATTATTATTATTATTGCCTTAAATGCTTCTTCTACATCTCCCATCCTGTGCCCTCCCTGGTCTTGCTCTTCAGCATGCCAGCCCTTCTTTGAGCACTCATGTGCTTGCACTGTGCCAGAATGATGGGCGTATAACAGGACGCTAAGACCTTCCAGCAATTTGTTTTTCCAAATCTAGAGAGGATCCCTAACTGAGGATCGCCCTTGGTTTCTTTATAGCCAATTATTGCAAGACTTCTCCTTTCAACAAGGTTGAGAGTATCTTCTTAGGCGAGGTACTTTGTTCAAAGCTGCCCCAAAGCAAAGATGATAAGATAGCCCATGATCTAAATGCTTACACGTGACCAGGGACAGCAGGCATGGGCATGCATACGATTGGCAGGTATCCAGAAGAAATAAAGAGGTGGCATCATTAGCAAAGGAGAGGTCGTGGTTTTAAGCAGGGAAATCAAGGAAGAGGCCATGTTGAATAGAGCTATGGAAGATGATGTCAGTTGCTGTAGGCCTGAGAACTGTTTTTTGGTGAAACAGAGGCAGAGGCAACGGGTCTTTGTGGGTCGGTGAGAGCGAAATGGGGTGCAACTATTATTTTTTTTTTCTCCAAAGTTTAATATCAGAGAATCACAATTCTAGTTCCAATGCTGTCTTTAAGCAATTGTGTGATCTTAGATCAGCTAGTTTTTCTGGTCATTGATTTCCATCTCTTAAAATAAACTTCCCTCTCCTTAAGTTTCAGTGTTGGTCTGTCCCGTTCTGTTGAATTCATGGAACGGAATGGTCAAGCCACCTGTGCCATAGTTTAGAACATCAGCCCACTGCCTACTTAAAGTACATTTTCATGAAACCCAATATATTTAGACGACTTTGTGTTCCTAGGCCTAAGCCTCTCTGTCCACTTTAATATCATATATGTAGCATTGGCTCTGAACTTGGAGTTGGGTAACAGGGCCCAGGCCAGGGAGCAATTGCTTCATGAACTTGAGCTAAACACAGTTTCTCAACACTTCCAACTCCCTCGTCCTACGCTCAGTCTTACCCGTAGCCTCTGAAAAGAAATGAAAACCACATGTAACAGCAGTATAGAAAAAGGGGAAAAATCTAAATATAGCATGAAAAATATATTGACAGTTTTATTAGTTTATCTTTCAGGACTGATCTGTTTATTTTGTGGTTTGATAAGGTCACATAAGAGTCTTTGTTGAGACATGGTTTATGGCCCCATACCTCATAGCTAGTGCTCATCTGTAATCTAAATATAATAAATTGCACTTGCATTGATACCTTTTGAGTTAATGCTTAATCTTATTGCTGCTGTACTTATGAGGGAATATTGTGGCTCTTGAATTTGATCAGATGATAAATTATTCTGGCTTTTACCATTTAGTCCTTTGAACCTGACCAGATGATAAATGATGTTTGCTCTTGACATTAGTCTTTTTAAGGCTACCATGTATACACACTTTGGTATTTTGCTTTAGATATTTTCAGGACAGCCACATAAGCTATTAGCTTGAGAAAGTAAGGTCCTGCATAGAATTCATTGATAGATGATATCTGAACCTCATGCTCACATGTTGTTGAATGACGATTAAGTCTTGTGGTCTATGAAAGCCCCAGGTGTAAAACTTCTCCAAGTGGAAGAAATTCTGACATGCTCAGTTCAATGTACTACCACTGATTTTTATCATTACCTCAGGCCCACAACCTTTTTGAGACTCAGTCCTTTCCTCTGGAATAGGAAGAGAGAAAAATAGGAAGAACAGGTTGCAGTTAAGCATAGGAATCCAATCAAATGATATCGATACATATAAACCAGATTCTCCTAGGAAGCAAGCTACCTAAGAGACAGAGATGGCCAGCAGAATGATCTTAGGGCTTTGGAATGAGTCTTTGTGCCTGTCTTCCTGTTGCAAATTCACTTTAGGAATCATCTCATGAATGCCTTCATGGTGCTTAATCTCGTGTGTAGCTTTAGAAAGGTTGAGTAAAACAGAATGAGAACACTGGCCTGTGTACAAGTAGCACCTCTCTCTCTGGGCAATGTATGTATGAAAATGTAAGGATGTGTATGTGTGTGTGTGTGTGTATGTGTGTGTGTGTGTGTGTGTGTGTGTGTGTGTGTGTGTTGTCATGGTGGTAGTTATCTTCCTTTTGCTTCTAGATGTAGGACTCCCTTAAGTATCTGTTGTAAGGCTGGTCTATGGTGATGAATTACCTCCGTTTTTACTTGCCTTGGAAGGCCTTTATTTCTTTATTTCTGAAGGATAGCTTTGCTGGGTATAGTATTATTGGCTGACAGTTTGGTTTTTTTTCTTCAGAACTTTGAATGTGACATCTCATTCCCCTCTGACCTGCTTAGAAATCTGCTTTTGATCTCATAGAGGTTCCCTTAAATGTGACTTAGCACTTTTCTCTTGCTGTTTTAGAATTTTGCCTTATGTTGATTTGACTATAATACACCACTTTATGGTCTTTTGAAACTCCCAGACCTGAATGTCCCAAGATTTGGAAATTTTTCAGCTATTATTATTTCTTTGAGTAGATTTTCTATGAATTTTCTCTTCTTCTTCTAGAATACCCTTTATATGAATATTTGCCCAAAAATATTCAAATAACTTTTTTATTTTTGCGGTACCGGGGATTGAACCCAGGGGCGTTCTACCTCCGCGCTATACCCCCGGCCCTATTTTTTATACTTTATTTTGAAACTGGGTCTCACGAAGTTGCGGAGGGCCTCACTAAGTAGAGAGAGAGAGAGAGACAGGGAGAGAGAGAGAGAGCTGAGGCTGGCCGCGAACCCAGATCCTCCGGTCTCCGCCTCCCAAAGTACTGGGATTATAAGCGTGCACCACCACGCCCGGCTTCAAATAACTTTTGTTCAAATAATGGCGTTCCATAAGGTTGTCTGGATTATTTCAAAGAACTTAACTTGAAGTTCAGTTTCCTCTTCATGATAAAGTCTGTCGCTGAATCTCAATAGAATATTTTTATTTGATTTACTCAGTTCTTCAGCTCTAAGATTTGTTTGGTCTTTTCTCAGTAGCTCTATCACGTTGCTGAATTTCCCATTCACGTGGTGAATTGTCTTCCTAATTTTATTGAATTATCTATCTGTATGTTCTTTTATCTCATCGAGTTTCCTTAGAGCCACTGGTTTTTAATTAATTTATTTATTTATTTTTGCTTCTTCTGACACTTCTAGTTTCCTTTTCTTTGGGCTCTGTTGCTAGAGTTACTGAGTTCCTTTGGCGGCATCATGTCACCTGCCTTTCCATGCTTCTTGCGTCCCTACATTCATATTTGTGCAACTGGGGGATCCATTTGCTCTACTAATTTTACGTGGTAACTTTTGCAGTCAAAAACTTGCTCCCAAAGACGTTGTGCCTTAGATGTCCAATTGGCATACTACAGTGGCTTTGGTTCCAGTGGGGCACCATAGTGCATTCTCTGTAGGTAGCTTCTTCAACTATAAATGATGAGTTTGGGTGTAATGTGTATGGCAACAGGGGTCTTGAGTCTGTCTCCATGTGTGGCAGTGGGGGCACTCTAACGGCTAGGGCAAATGTAGCAGGCACAGCAGTGTGTGTGTGTGTGTGTGTGTGTGTGTGTGTGTGTGTGTGTGTCTGTTTTCCTCTATGGAAAACCTTGCTGTGTAGTTGGCATATCTGTCTTTAGCATCTTCTCACCCATCCTGATGGTGAAATGTCAGACCTTGGCAGGAAAGTAAGAGAGCTTTCACTTTTAGTAGAGAGCCCTTTTCTAGTATTCCAACTTGGCGTAGGAAAGACCCGGCCTGGGCGGGAGAGACGTTTCTCTCAGCAAGGGACAGTCAGCTCGGGAAACAGTCTCTGAAGCAGCCTCCCTGTTCACCTCTTTGTACCCACCAGGTATCCACCTGTTTCAGTTCTTTGTGCTCACCAGGATAGGCATGTAAATTTCAGAGGAACCAAAATGTCCTTAGCAAAAACAGTTTTTATTAACACAAAGATTGGACAGTCATCTCTTCTGCATTAGAAGAAACAAAAGCAGCCCCTTCACATAATTGGCCCCAGGACGAAGCCTGGGTCCCCGGGCCCATGCGTTCCGCAGGTGCTCTGGCCCCTGCTCTAACCGGCTTTTGTTTTCTGGCAGGACATTGACGGCCAGGCGCTGCTGCTGCTGACCCTCCCGACGGTGCAGGAGTGCATGGAGCTAAAGCTGGGCCCCGCTATCAAGCTATGCCATCAGATCGAGAGAGTGAAGGTGGCTTTCTATGCTCAGTACGCCAACTGACCGCCCTCGGGAGGTGGCCCGTTACCTGTGTGACGCCCCGTTTGTGAAGATTTTCAGGACTGAGACTGATTTTTTCCAGGATATGTGAAATGGTACATTCACCAAGTGTCACCAAAAGCCAGAAACCCAGGACCTCCTCCATCCACCAGCCCGTTGCTGTTTCCATGTTTTGAAAGCACACCGGAGTCCCACAGCAGTAGCTTTTGTGGAGTGTGATTGTGGTTCTGTGTCTGACCCTGTCAGGATGTGGAAGAGCTTCTCTGTATATCCACATTTCGCCTTTCTCCCGCCCCAAACCGGGCAGCTTCCTGGGAACAAGGAACGGAGGCTCACATTCTTTGAAAGCTGAGACGGGTGCAGCTGCATCTTCCCAAACGTGGCCAAGGAGGATTCCTAATACCTTGTCGGGAGTTTTTGCTATAACTGTTCTCTGACCCGTTTATAGATGCATACTTCCTATCCATACACGTGCAGCTGCAGTTTTGTGGCACATGCCATCCCTGCGGTTTGATCTTAGTGGCAACTCCTTTCTCCGGCACAGCTGTGGACACAGATGTGTCAGGATGTTGACACTAAAATGGCACGTCTAATCCTCTGTCAGAGGTGCCTTTTAGGAAGTGTGGGGAACAAAAGGAGATTAGCATCTCATTGTAATGACACGATTTTTCTTGAGTGATTGAAGCTTAAGAATATCTGTGGAGACCAGCTCCATCCAAAGTCTCCTTTCAAACCACAATATCGCCAACATTCTAATTTTATTGGAACCAGATCTGCGAGTTGACTACTTTAGGGAAATGTCCATTTATATGTTGAAGGAAAAACTTAATTTCAGAGAGCAAGAATGGAACGAGATTTGGGGGAAGTGTTTCATGAACTAGCTACATCCTTACATTGGAAGGATTATTGCAGCAGGTCACTGTGAGTCTCTTATGAGCATCCCTTCTGCTCTGTCCCACCCTGGCTTGCCACATACCCACAAGGAGGCAGGAGTCTGTGGTGAGCTGCAGCAGAGTGAGCACTGGATCAGGAGTCAGCTGGTTGTCATCCGGACTCTGCTAATGACCAACTCTGTGATCTTGGGTCATTTTCCATCACTCTGGTCCTGGTTTCCCATAGGAGGACAAGTTTCATCACTTAGAGGTGTAGAGACCAGCACCCCATCTCCCCACACCTCCTCCTTATTTGTGCTGTGGTGGAAAAGTTCAGGTTTGCCAAAAGAAGAAACAAAAAGAAGTGTGGGGCATCCACTCTTAACTTGGCATCTTCCGGCAGCCCATCTGGCTTTGAGGTTGCTTATGAAATGTCTTGGGCAGTTTTGTTAGATCAGCTAAGTTGTTTGCAGACAGCTCTGTGGCTCTGAGAATCGGCTGCCTTTTATACCCAGCCCTTCATCTCTGTATTCCCATGTGCGAGTCAGCGTGTTCATGTAAACCCAAGTGGACTGCTAGATTCTCATGTGATGGTTCCTCGATGCCTCCTTGAACTGACACAAGGAAACCAAACCTTCACATCGTTTATTAGTGGACACTCATGCTGGAGGCTTCATGCCTTTCTGGGATTTCTTGTTTTATGAGGCTGCTTTTGGTTTTTAACACAATTCTCTTGATTTTGTCTCTTTGCCTGGAGTCTCAACGATTCCTGTGATACGGTGTGGTGGACTTTTTGGCTGCTCCTCTTTGGCAACATTTAAAGGTGTGATTATCTGTTGAACCTTGAAAACATCAACTACTCATGCTAACCTTTCTCAACATTCTCAACAGTTACAGATGAAAATGGAAAACAAATATTTTGTGTTCAAGTTTTTTTTTTTTTTTAAGTCTCCCCTGCAACCTGATTTCTACCATCAAGTTTTAAAGCGTTGGAAAATGGATCTGCCTGGGGACTTCTGAGGGAAGGAGTTTGTCCTGCCTGGTGTTGCAAGGATGAAGCTGTCCCTGGTGATTCATGGTTGGCTTGCAGTCAGATGTCTCTCTTCTAAGCTAAAGTGTCAACCTCTCCTCAGTTTCCCACCCCTGCCTTCTCAGCCACAGGCTTTTGGCCTTAAATGCTCACGGAGCTCAACTCTGCCCAGCAATTGGAAAGGATATCCATTTCAAGATCTGTGGCATTTTCTCTGTGCTGACTCCTTCATGATCCTTCACTGTGGCCTTTTCAAGCTGAGATATTTCTGTTGCATTTTAAACGGGAATGAGGACATGTGGTGGCCACAGCGTCACATTGTACTGTGGGAATGAATGTCACCTTCTTGTGCCCTTTCCAGTAATGGCATGGAGGAGGAGGTGCTACATTAGATAAAGACCTCTTCTGGGCCCTCCTGAGCCCACCCAGAGACCTGGAGGACCACCCACCAGGAAACCCAGGCTGCAAATGGGCCAGCCGCCATTGCTGGGAGAAGCTTCTTGCTTCTCCTGGAGCCAAATGTCTGAGACTCTCCTTATCTTTCAGACCTGGAGTTTAACTTCAGTCTCTCTCTGCATGGTGTCTGTCACCTTGTCAATTTCAGCTTCATGATAAGGAGGTGGCTGAGACCAGAGCAGAAGAGTGCCAGCCCTGGAGCCATCACAGAGGTCGTCTGTGTGCCATCTCCCTGCCTTCCAGGAGAGCAGAGAAACATCTTAGGACCAAGGAGGTACTTTTCCTCTGAGAGTTGCCAGTGTCCTCCTGAACTGGGATTCTTTAGGGACTTCCTCCTCGGTGGCCATACTTCTTCATATCGGCTGCAATTCTGGTACAGGATTGTAAAGTGGTTTCCTTTTCTCTCTAGATTCACCTCTCACCAGCTTCTGTCTTAAACACAGGGCCAGTTGTCAAGGAGTATTGCCCTGCATCGTGTTCGTGTTACTTACGGCAGAAAAAGTGGGTGTTAACACCACAGTCCGTAAGCCAAAAATGTGTTGGTCTAAACACCAACAAATGATGCCCTCCCGTTCCTTCCCTGGATGGTACCATTTCTTTCTCTCTCTTTGTTCATCCTCTGGGACCAAAGTTGTCTCCTTTATGCACTTGGGCCTCGTGTCTCTTGTACCATTTTATTACCTCCCAGGACCAGCTGAGCAGTCTATACTTGAGTCTTTGCAGTCTATACTGTGTGCATAATCCAAGAGTCAGAAAAGCCACCCCAATTTTAGGACAAGAGTTCATCGCTCAGTCCTGCCCTAAAAGTAAGGAACATTGTTTCAGCCCCTAACATCTTGACTGCGTTTGTCCTGTGTTGTTAAAAGATCGTGTCCACAAGAATAAAACAGGACAACACGGAGAAGAGCAGGGTACTACTGAGATTACAGAGCTCCTTTGCTTTCCAAGCTTCCCTCGCCACAGAGCTCCGTCGCGCAGAGAATGCATCTGCCACTTTTAAAATCAGATTCCTTTGATCAGAGCTTGAGTCCGCACCGTATTTGATCTGTATGACAATTTAAGTTTCTCTATCTTATTTGATCATATTTGAAAGATCATTTCCTCTGTTCTCTTTGATTTGTTCCTCAATAAATTAAAATGATCCAAACCTTAACACTGCCACCTCTAACCTTCTGTAAAAATTTCCAGAAGGTTGATTTTGATCAGCCTTTTGAAGATGGGTCTGTTTCCTAATTTATCTCATGGAATTTCGAGGCGAGTGCTGGATTTGCCTTCTGTCTTAGACCAAACACCCCTTTCTAAGAGCTGTTCTCCCTTCGTTTTGGAAGCAGTAGGGGCTTTCATACTTACTTTGTAGAACACCCATTTATATTTATTTCTGTATATGGGACTAAAACAAAACACAGTAGTGCTTAAGGTCTTTGTTGTGGTTTGAACATCGTTGCTGCTTTTGGGTTCAGATGGTGAAGCTAGGCTCCAATTTCTCTATATTCTGTCTTTAGAAAGCTGTGATCCAGTGTGCAGTTATTTGAAAAGAAAAATAGTAAATGAAGACTTCTGTAGTTCTTAAGGAGGAAATCTGTGGAGAGATTTCCATATTACCCATGTCTCTTTGGTGCAATAAAAAAGTCACGAGGGAACGCTGTATTGACAACTATTGCAATTTAATGATTTCTTTTAACTTGCTCCCTGTTCTTTCCTTTTCAGATGTTTTTTTTTTTCTAATAATTCCTCCCTTGAACCTGATTAAATTTTTAAGTTGGTTAATTCTCATAGCTTTCCTATCACTCGAGTAGTTTACAGACGACCAAAACACACTATGATAAAACCGAATTGTGCTACTTTGGATCCATTTCATTTATCTAAACATTGTCACTGTTGACACGTGGTGTCACCTTGGAGTTTGGTTAATAGCAGCGCCAACCATTGCTGGAGCTGTTGTCCTCTGGTTTTGTGTTCCGTGGCCAGGATTCAGCTCCAGGGAGACAGAGGTCTTGTCACACAACCAAAGCAGAACAATGCTTTGCGTGGGCCAAAGAGATGCCCTGGAGGAAAAAGGAAAGTTTCAGGACAATCATTTACTGAAAAATCACTTTATGATGGGAAATGTGAGGCCAATATTTTAAGTAATAGAAAAAGTCATCATCTCACTCGTGGTTCACAATGGAAGCTAGCATGATGTACCTAGAAGCATAAACTAGCCCTAGTCGTGAGTGTCCAAAGCCCTTGAACTGTTTTGCATTCCAGTTTGAATAGTTTGTATTGAAATTTGATTCATATCTTGTGTATGTTTCGGGTGCATAAGAGGGAAGATTTGGTGTCTTTTGAAATTTGCAGGATAAAGGGCATGCTGTTAGTTTGCTGTAAGATTGTATTCTGTATATATGTTTTCATGTAAATAACTGAAAATCTATATCAGAGTTATATTTTAATTTTTATTCTAAATGAAAAAACCCTTTTTACTTGAAAAATTGTAAGCCACATTGTTAATAAAGTAAAAATAAATTCTGTGATGGCGTTTGTGTCTTTGTGTTCAAGGTTATTAAATATTATTTTTAGAATTTGCATTAGAGTCATCTTGTTCTGAAGTTTTTTATTTTTGTTTTTTCTTGTGTTTGTTTGTTTTTGCCATGCACTAAAGCATTCTGTCTTTAGGTTGTTTACAACTATGACTCTCAAAGTCCTGTATGACCTTTCAGAATCACCACCTAGCTCTGGAACTTTCTGCTCAACCAGTATATTTCTTGTGTTTTTGTTGTTAAAACATTCCTGTATATCTTCACATGACTACCTCTGACAAACTCATTTTGGTGTTTCTGGATTGCCTAATGCTTTAGTGGAAAGATAGCTTGATTTTTAGGAGAGCCATAATTAAATAACCACACTTACCTTTTCCCTACACGTGTCACAACTAGGTCTTGGGCATCCATGTTGTAAGAAGAGACTTTTGCTGTTGTGCCTCGCCTCTGGAATCTGTCCTGGGCAGAGTACACTCTTTTCCTCTCTACCACCATAGATAATGTTATGTAGGAACTGAAAGAAAGTAAAAGGAGTTGGAAGCACTTAGGTAGTGGAGCTGGAGGAATGCTGGGCAATGTCTCCTTTCTTCCGTCCCAGACAATTTCAAGTCTCCTACTTCACTTTATAGTCTTTGGCCCTGGATACAGTCTTCCATTCTGTTTTAATTATAGAAGCTTATATATATATTAGCAAAACCTTAGTAGCAAAAAGAAAGCCTACATGGGAAACATTGGGAAAGCCAAGTGGGAAACGTTGCTCCTTTTCTCAACTACATTAGAGCGCATAGATAAAGGACTATATGGCTAAGTAGACATGATCATTGTATTTCTATTTCTACTTGAAGATCTTTGAGAACAGAAGTTTAAAGACTGAATATATAATAAAATAAAGTGAAGCCAGGTGTGGTGGCGCATGCCTGTAATCCCAGTACTTAGTGGGCTGAGACAGGGGAATCACAGGTTCGAGGCCAGCCCCAGCAAATTATCAAGACCTTGTTTTAAAATAAAAAGGGCTGGGGTGTAGCTCAGGGATAGAATGCCCCTGGGTTCAATCCCCAGCCTCACAAGTAAGTAAATAAATAAATAGTTAAATAAAGCAAAATATAAATATTCCTAGATCTCCAAATTAAATGAATCACAGCAAAAAATTATATTTCTTTCCATGTTGCAACTAAAAATCTATTTTTCCTTTTGTGTGTGTGTGGGGGGGTACTGGGGATTGAACCCAAGGACATTCTGCCTCTGAGCTACATGTCCAGCCCTTTTTATTTTTTCATTTTGAGACAGGGTCTCACAAGTTTTTGAGAGTCTTACTACATTGCTGATGCTGTCCTCAAACCTGATATCCTCCTGTCTCAGCCTCCCAAGTACCAAAAACCTATTTTTTATTCTTTCGCTACCCAGTCAGGCTGTGTACAACTGTCAGTTCACTAGAGCGAGTGAGTTGCTTTCCCCTTTGTATTGTGGTTTACGCTATTTTATGCTATGTGACTATTTTAAGTCCGTGAGAAGAATATATTGCTTACTGGAAGTTAGAAAATTACATTTTAAAAATACTGTTTATGAGCCGGGCGTGGTGGCACACGCTTGTAATCCCAGTATTTTGGGAGGTGGAGACTGGAGGATCCGGGTTCGTGGCCAGCCTCAGCTCTCTCTGTCTCTCTCTCTCTACTTAGTGAGGCCCTCCGCAACTTCGTGAGACCCGGTTTCAAAATAAAGTATAAAAAATAGGGCCAGGGGCGTAGCGCGGAGGTTCAATCTCCAGTACCGCAAAAAAAAAAAAATACTGTTTATGTGGACATGACTTTGTGGGGTTCCATATCAATATCAGATATTTTATCAGGGAGGTGAAAAAATACTACATCAAAATAATAAAGGATGAGCCACAGAGATTTACTATGGAATAATTTCATCAGGTTTTTATATCAGCCCAAGCCCGGGTTGCAGAACATCCCATGTAATGTACTTCTTTTGTCCTGTCAAAATATATTGTTCATTGTTCTGTAGCTGATAGGTCTAACTGATGTTTCATAGTAAAAAAAAGAAAATTTTTCCTCTGAAGTCAGAATAACACTGACATATGATGACCACTGCCAACATGCCTTGCTATCCAGCTCCAAGGTTTGTTTTGTGATAATGCCATCTTTTTTTGGAATTTTTGGAATAGTAGATATATTATAGTTAGGTGAATATTGTTTATTTATATAGAGAGAGAACAGGATAAAGACACACAATATTGATTAGGAGGAAGACTACAAATACTGAGCTTTTTACTGGGTACAAATACTTGTTCTATCACTTGCCCATATGTAACACAAAAACTGTTTTCTGTAAAAGGTTCATAGTAATACATCCATCCATGGTTGATAGGATGCTTAGATATTAGATACGTATTGAAGAATTCTAAGTAGAATGTTAGCACATGGCAGGTGAGTTAGATTCCCAGCTTCTCTGGGCACCAGCAGTTCCTGGGCCCTTGGAGCTTACCCAGTGGAACATCTTGACCACCATTGCCAGTGTCTCCTTCATGAACCAACCTCAGTAGGAGCCTGGGTCACCCAGGTACACCCCATCCATTCAGACCCTTGAGAGTTTGGGTGCCACCCATCATTTCTGGATTCAAGTGGAATGCACACGTTCAAGTGCGGGATCTGGCTTTCACAACAGTTGACCAGAAGGGCCAGGTGACACAACTCCCAGATAAGAGGAGTTATCTGGGAGTTAATGTCCTGGAGCACCAACCTGAATCAGTGAGGAAGATGGGAGAAAACTAGCAGCTGAGCGCCCCCCCCCCAGCTCCCTTGACGAGCTACTCTGAAGAATGATACTTGTGTAGCTGGGTGTGGTGGCACACACCTGTAATCCCAGTACTTGGGAGGTTCAAGACCAGCCTCTGCAACTTAGCAAGACTCTCAGCAACCTAGCAAGACACTGTTTCAAAAAAAATAAATAAATAGGACTGGGGGTGTAGCTCAGAGGTAGAATGCCTCTCGGTTTAATCCCCAGTACCAGACAGACACACACACACACACACACACACATGAATGACCTATCCAGTGGTGTCTCACTTGATAGAGAAATCGCCTGCTTTCTTAAGCTGAGTCCATCTCTATAGTATACTACTTTGTATTCGTTTTCCCTTCCTCCCTGCCTCAGTTTCCACTTTCTCTCATTCCTGCTGCCTTGGTATTTTATTTTAAAATAAAATATTGCGATACAAGCTTTGCCTGAGATGTTGTTATCTTTTGAAACCCAGGTAGAACAATTGGTGCCAGGGCTTTTGTAGAAAACAATCCATTGGAAAGGGAGTTTAGAATTATATTACCATTGGTGCCAGGGCTTTTGCAGAAAACAATCCATTGGAAAGGGAGTTTAGAATTATATTACCACCAGTCTGAAAGCAATAGGGACATATTTGCTTGCCATAAGTAATGGACAACACATCCAGATACTCAATAGCACCACAATCACCAAAGATTTTATTTCTGGTTAGTTGGCATTAGTCACAGGTGGAAGGCCTGGCTGTGGTGGTGGGGGCACTATCTTGATAAAGATGGCGTGTAGGTAATTGGTTTGGGCATCCTTGAAAAAAGGGAAATGGTAAACTTAAGGAAGCAATTTATCACCTCCGGGGCCTTTAAGGGCATGTTCAAAGATACTTTCATCTTATGCAGCCACAAGGGAAAACCACTGAAAATCAGCCCCAGGATCTGATCATAAGGATGTCAGAGCTGAAAAAAATAATAATAAATGTGCATCTGTGACAGATATTAACTTTTTTCAAAGTGAAGGCCCTGATAGGGAAAGAATAGAAATCTGAAGCCTGGGATGGGTCATTGAATACATTAGTCAAGAATCTTGAACTTAAACTTCCCTAAACACTCCTAGTCAAAAGAAACAGTTCCTTTCCCCAGGTAGAAACACTTCCCTTGCCTGAACACCATTAAGCAGCTTCACCTGGTCTAGATTCTTTGCAAAATCACATTATTCTCAGGTGTGTTTCCCTTTAACCCATTATTGCTTCCACAACGACCAGATTTTGGTCTCAGCACAGCCTGGGTAGGGAGATACAAACCCTGATCTAAGACGAGCATTCCACACACCAAAGGAATTATAGGATGTGGCTGATGCACACCAGTAGACACTGTGGGAGTAGATGAGGGTGTTAGACCAAGTAGGACAGGATATGAAACTGGGTATTGGAACAGTAATGACACTGAGCACTCATCTGTGACCTGGAATTCAATATTCTTGTGTGAACCACTTGGGGCCAGTCTAATGACTACATGAGTTGTGTCCCAGATATTGGCCTATAGTAAATAATACGGAAATGCCCTAATATCCTTATAGTATTGAGTAAAAGGTCAGAAGCTAGAAATATCATGGATATATCATGTGAATTAGGACTATCTTGTGTTTAATAACACAGCTCACAGGAACATCTTAACATTTGGCTAGTCCACAGTATTGATGGCATGCCAGTTGGACCTGGTAACCAGGAATCTTGGAAATATTCGTGCATGCCGAAGGGTGGAAGGTAAACCTCACCTATATTTAGGAACCTGCCACATCAGTCAAGTTTTTAGAAGTCATGTGGTTAGGGGCACCCCCAAGAAATCCTCTCTAAGGTAAAGGATGAGCTGTACTTTCTACCTCTTACTTTTAATAAAGACATAGTGGTTATAGGGACAATTTGGAGACAATATATATGCAGCTAGGTATAGTAGTTTGGTTCATTTATTGTGTGATTTTGAAAGGCTGCCAGTCAAGTGGGGCCCTGGGGAAAAGTGGACTCTGAAGCAAGTTTAGGATGCACTGCCAAACCTATAACCCAACAGATCCAAAGGAGCTGGATCTGTCCACGGTGGACAAGTATACTGTATGACATCCCTAGTAAGCCTGGATAGAACACTCCTGGGCTTCTAGAATAATTCCAAGCCTTCCACAGAAAAAAAGAAAATAAAACAGAAAAACAATGGGGAGGGATTTCTTTTCTGTTCAAAACAGCTCTGGCATGCTATGGGGCCCTTAGGTACTGAGTCCCTATCCAAGAGACACCAGGTGAGTTTTCAACCTAAAATGTTCACCATGACCTATCTCCTCTGGGATCTATCAAGTCAAAAGACAGGGCAAATGAGAAAGCAATCCATTGTGTGATGATATTGTACAGTAGGCACTATGCTTCAGTAGGTTCATTCTATATGAACCCATGCCATCTATTTCGAAGTTACCAATACCTGACCCTAAACTTATACCAAGGCTTCATGAAGGAGTTTCTTCAACCAACCGATGGAAGAAGAAAGGACTCCAGTATAGTTCATAGATAGCTTCATCTCATATGTTGGTTGTAGCCAGAAATAGAACTAGAACTGTATTAAAATCCCTCTCAGGAGTGATTCTAATGGATAACGGTGGGCAGTGCTATAAGCAATACCTTTGATTATTCACTTCGCAAAGAAGGGGCGGTGGCTTCAAGTATAGAAATACACTGACTTCTGGGCCATGACCTGATGGCTGATCAGGAGTGTGGAAGGAAAGACTAGAAAATTGGGGACAAGAAGATCTGGGAACTAGGTATAGGGGTGTATGGTTGGGAATGGGGAAAGTCTTTTTGTATCTTTGTGTGTGATGTTGATGTTCACTAGAGAGAATCTGCTGCAGAGCGAGTGGTTGTCAACAACTAGGTGGCTATGATGACCTGTTCTGTGGATGACAGCCAGTGTCCTTCGATAATCACCACTGCTTGTGCACGAGCTCCTGAAGAGCGGACCCATCATGGTGGGAATGGACACTATACATGGGCTCAATCACAACAAGGCTGAAGTAGCCACTGCCACAACTCAATGTCCAATCTTCCAACAGCTATGACCTCATGATGGAATTATTCTTTGGAGAAACCAGCCAGTCACCTCTGACTTAGTTGCAGTGAACTTCTTTCACCTTAGGGATGACAGGGATTCATTTGCCCCTATCAACACTGATGCATATTCTGCTAGCGATTTGCATTCTCTCTGCCTTCAGCACCTCTGTCCTCCATGTTGAGGACCAGAATGGCTGATCCATCAACAAGGTAGCCACATAACATGACATCGAACCAAGAGAACAAGTTGATGGCAAAAGAATCATGGCAATTCTTTTATCCTACTTATGATTAAATTTACATGACTATGGGATGTTAGGGTGCTTCCTTCACAGGACTATGGGATTAGCCAGTCTTACCATGTACTCCACCCAGAAGCAGCCAGCCTGTAGACCCATGGGACAGGTCTGGCATCAGTTTGGAACTGCATCTGTGCAGGTGTGGGATGCCATCCTCCCAGCTAACGCACCTGCACTGAACCAGTGACTACGATAAAGCACTATTCCTAAGAGCTGGAGGGCACAGATCTCAAAAGTGGAGATAGGGCTGGCCTCCTCTGACTATGTGTTCCTAGTGTCTGACTATGTGTTCCTAGTGACTCACTTGTTGACTGTTTTCCCCAAGGGACACAAGATACCATTGAACTGGAGGCTGTGGCACTAACGCTAGCCATGCTGGCCTCCTCCTTGACTGCTGTGAGGAGCTAAGGTTGGTACTACAGTGGAGTCAGGGAGGAGAAAGTGAAAGCCCAAGAGATTCCCTGGAGCATCCCTGTATGTTAATGTGGTCGCTGGTACTGTAAATAGATAACTGAAGCAGCAGGGCTGAACAGGGACAGGTGAGAGAGCTTAGACTCCTTAGGAGTGTAAAGTTCTAGACCATTCCACCAGACTAAAATTCACACTAGCCAATGAGCTAGTCAAGAGTGAATCCAAAATTATTTTCTTAAGTGATGGAACTGGTATTTATTTTATTTTATACCTTTATTGGTACAATGTTATTATACATCATAGTAAGACTCAAAGTGATAGAAATATACATGCACACATTGCTTGGTGAATTTCATAATTCTTGGTAGAGGAAAGAGTTGATGAGTTTTAATGACAGTCCTGAGACTTGTGATGACAAAGAGGAACTTGGCTTTCTAACCTTCACTAAATCTGTTTTTTACAGGAGGTGACTGGCTGACTCTTTGAAGAATTGGGCTTGCACGTCTACTCTTGGGGGAAAAAATGAGGGGATCTTCTCCCAAGGGGAGAGTAGGGTATCATGAAAGAGTCTGAGTACAAGCGAGTGCACAGGGACTGGTGGTATTGAGTCAGTCCACGAGCTTCCCCAGGTTTACGATTTCTTCTTCTTTTTTTGCGCTACTGGGGATTGAACCCAGGGGCATTTTACCTCCAAGCTACACCCCCAGCCCTATTTTTTATTCTTTTATTTTGAAACAGGGTCTCGCTAAGTTGCAGAGGGCCTCACTAGGTAGCTGAGGCTGGCCGCAAACCCTGATCCTCCTGTCTCAGACTCCCAAGTACTGGGATTACAAGCGTGCGCCACCACGCCCGACTTCATTGGTTGCTTCTTTATGGGTAGCTCAGCTATCATCACTGTAACCTCATCTCTTAGCATTGCTAGCTGTCTAGGACTCTCCCAAGGTCATTGCTGGCTCCAGATTCCCTGGAGCCTCTCTTCCACCCACCCTGGAGGCATCCACAGTTGCTAGCAAAGCAAAAGTTCCCCCCATCCTTTATGAACCCAGGTAAAACAAGGAGGTCTGAAATTTGGGTGCTCCAGGTAACAACTTGGAAGTGCGAAGGAGTTACTGTCCTATGGGACAAACTTTGATCAGTGAGATTCAGGAGGCAGCCAGTAAATAAACTGCTCTCCCAGCCTTTCCCAGATGGACTTTCCCCCATATGGTGCCTCTCTGTCCAGAGACATCCCACATGTCTGAGCAACTGCTCGTGCATTCTGACAGAATCATGGCCAACTCTACAATGCATCATTGGCATTCCGTTTCTCTTCTTCCACGCCTAACTCTTCTCAGCCTGGGATCACTTCCGCCCCTCCAGTAAAAGCATCAGATTGTAAACTAGTTAAGCATCAGATTGTAAACTTTTTCTCAGAGCCCGTTTTCCATGGAACTCAGCTGAAACAGTAGGCATTTAAAAGTAGCTATTAGTATACTCACATATGCAATGTGCAAATAACAATGGCAAAATATTCTGGTGTAGCTCCGCGAGTCATCTGGAGCCTGGGAAACTACCAGCCTTCAGCAACCGGGAAGCTCTTTATGGGAATCCTTTCTGGAATTACTTTAAGACATGGGTTAGAGGTTAACATTTAAAAAGTTCCTTCTGATTATTAAAGTAATATGTGTGCATTAATGAAAATTTGGAGAGTAAAGAATGTCATTAAATTGCCCATTATCTCATTATGTTCAATTACCACTTTATCATATTCCCATCTATATTTATAACACAATATCGAAAATCAAGTTGTTTATACCATTTGAAAAACCTCCACTCATATTTTGCAATCATGCTCTGTGAGGTGGAAATGATATTTTTATATATTAGTGTGTTTATTTCAAAGATACAGATATAGATATAGATATATTTTTGGTACTGGGTACAGAACCCAGGTGCATTCCACCTCTGAGCTACACCCCCAGTCCTTTTTATTTTTTGTTTTGAAACAGGGTCTTGCTAAGGGCCTCAATAATTTTCTGAGGTTGGCCTCAAACATGCGATCCTCCTGTCTCAGCATCCCAAGTGCTAGGATGACAGGTGTGTGCCACCACGCCCACCTAAATAAACTTTTAAATAATTCAACATGATATAACAAATGTGTATGTACTGCTCACCCAGATTCTAAAATAAAAACTATTATTTCACCTTATTTGCTTTAGACTCCTATATTACTGAGTTGAGACCCTTTGATCTCTTCCTTGATTCTAGTTCCCTCCCTTATCTTTCAGAAGTAACCACCATTCTTGTTTGGGTGTTTCCAATGCCTAAGACTGATTTTTATATCACTACATTTGAATATAAACATCATAATGTTACACTACGTTTTGTGGGGTTTTAAATTTTTGGCTAGTGTTTCTTGGATCATAGTACAATTTGTTCTTTTTGCTCAATATTATGGGTAGGACATGAATACACATATTAATAGACCCATCTCTAATTCAGTGATTTTCACTGCGGCATAGATTCCTGGGGTCCCCACCTGTGCCGGTCATCGTTTTCAGTTTTACTGTTGGAGCGGGCCCACCTGATTGGCGTCAAGCCCTGGGCTCGACTCCTGCTCCACTTTCATGAAGAACTGAGCTCCACTTACAACTCTTTGTTTCTTGGGTTCAACCCCATTTCCAGTCTCCACTTTGTCCTTCTGTAGTCTTTCTGGTTCATGCAGCGGTTTACCTCATTGCTTTCGTTGATCCAGGTCTCGATTATTCCATGTCATCTACTGCTGTTGTGTGTTCATGTATTGGACAGGGTTCACTAGATTAACAGAATTCACAGAATGAGTATATTTGAAAAAGGGATTTATCAGATGGGCTTACAGTTTGAAGCAATGTAGTCCTAAGTTCTGACTGCACGTGGAGAGTCAGAGGAACCAGTAGCTGGTCGAACGGTCTAAGAGCTGGAGTCTTAGGATCGGAGCAACCACTAATTCAGTCCCAGTCCAAGATGTGAAGATCAGGAAGCTCTTCGGAGAAATGATGGTGAAGCTTCAGTTTGAAGGGCTGGAGGCCAATGATCTCAGACGAGAGCAGAAGATCAAGAAGCTCTTCAGAGAAACGGCGAAGTTCCAGTTCTATGAGCCGGAGGCCAACAATCTCAGGCGAGAGCAGATGCATTTTCTATGGAAAGAGTCGCGCATTGCTCTACGCAGCTTCTCCCTCTTTTATCTAAGTCCTGCACCTATCAGAATCCTGCTGCCTACATTCAGGGCAGGCTTTCTGTTTAATCTGCTGTTACACACCCAAAGTCACATGATCTTGGGTGTGTCATGATCAGGTCAAGTTGACAAACTAGATTGACTATCACAGTCCAGAACAGAGGAGACGTGTCCAATTCTAAACTTACTTCTTGATTAAAGGTCTCTCCAAGTTTCCTTTCAAAAACATTCTCCCAAGCAGCAGGTGGTATGAAAGTATGTTCTGAGAATGAAACTAAAGCTTGCATTATTTGGGCCATTTAGAAAGGCGATTTTTTAGCCCATATGAAAATTTCTATTGGCATGGGGTTCATTTGAGTTATGATTCCCAAAATACTAAGCTAGATGACATTTCTAAATGTCTCTTCTGCATAGTCTAACTCTTAGTAAAACTTCATTTTTTTTACAAATGGTTTGAAAAAAAACTGCTTTGCATATTATTCCCTTTGACCTCTTGTCATAAATCCCTGTTGTTGAGAGAGATGCAAATTTGGAGTGATATAAATGTGAGATGGGTCTGTTTTGTTCTACGCCGCACACTAATGATGCTCAGACTTACCACGGTTTGAGCCAATTGATTCATTCTCTCCCTTCCTTTGGCGTGATGATTAAGTAATAAGCGTATCATTGCCGGTGTGTGTGCTACGTGTCACCTCTGAAGTGGAGCCCCTGGAAACAGATGACCTCACCATGCAAATGAGCTGATTATGCTTACGTCAATCCATTTAGAGCCCATGGTTCCAAACAGTCCATTCCAATGAACTGCAATGAAAATGCTTTATGAAACATTTAATAAGCATGTTTGAAGCTAACTCATCTTATCATAAACCTAAACTACATTAATTTATGTAACAATAATATTTTTATCTACCAAGTGTGATATGCTGTGCTAGCTATATTAGAAAAAAGAATAGCACTGTGTTAGTAGCTTTTATTTTATGTGTGTGTTGGTGTGTGTGTGTGTGTGTGTGTGTGTGTGTGTGTGTGGTGTACTGGGGATTGAACCCAGGAGAATTCTACCTCTGAGCTACACTCCCAACCCTATTTTTTATTTTTTTGTTTTGAATTGGGGTCTCACTAGGTTGCTGAGTGTCTCACTACATTGTTGAGGCTGTCCTCAAACCTGTGATCCTCCTGTCTCAGCCTCCCAAGTGCTGGGATTACAGGATGTGCCACCAAGCCCAGCTTGTTTGTGGCTTTTATAAGGACAGAAGCCACAGAGAAGGAAGGCAGATCATGCACTGAACTAGCTGCCAAGGAAAACAGAGGCTGATGTATGTACAATGAAGCCTCAAGTTGTGCATAAAGAAAAGAAATGATGTTTTGGGTCCTTTTCATTTGCCTGTACAAGGTCCCGACCCTGTTACTGGCCTTAAAGCTGGGACTGAAGCTCAAAGACCTCCGGTAGACAGTCAGACATCTGAGTGAAGTGGATGGTGGAGACGCTGGGAACCTGGAGGACACGTCTGTCTTAGAAGGGTCATCCGCCAGCTGGCTCTCGGTTAGAATGTGGGCCAGTTGTTGGCTTGCCTTTTGATGTTTGACCCTGGTATTCTCACATAGTACATAATGTCAATGGAAGTGACTCCTTCTTTGATCCTCCGGTGGCACACCCCCCCCCAGACCACCTCCCTGGCTCCACTGCAGTTTCTCTTCCTTTATCTGAAGTCCCTCTGGTATCCCGATTACTCTCCAGCTTCTGCATATGAGAGAGAACATGATGATGGCCGAGGAAAGCGCCCTCACCTGGATTCAGGCCACCGGCTGCAGCTTGCTCCAGCCCAGTGAAGTCCTCAATGCAGAGGGGAGTTCTAGTCCATAATAAGTGTGAAATGTTTGCCTATGATGGTTTTTATTTTTATCTCTTTTATCAAGGCAGTCAAAATTTGATAGTAGTTAAAAATAATTTAGAATTAATTGGTACTCAGTTGAAGGCTTACATATAGTCAAAGTCCTTGCAATATTATTTTATAATGGAAAACATTATATATGTACACACACACACACACACACACACACACATGTTTTTGCTTTAGGGAGCAGGGGTCCCTGGCTAAGGTGCAGATGACTATGCCTGTGTGGGGGGTTACTGGGGATTGAACCCAGGGCCATTCGACCTCAGAGCTACAATCCAACCTTATTTTAACTTTGACTCAGGGTCTTTCTAAGTTGCTGAGACCGGCTTTGAACCCGCAATCCTCCTGTCTTGGCCTCCCAAGTAGTGGGATTACAGGTATGTGCCACCATGCCCGGTGTAATGGTTCAGATTTAGAATGTCTGCCCAGCCCTCACGGAAACAAGGCAGCCATGTTGGAAACCCAGCTTGGTTGCTAAGGAGGGGCCCTGGGGGCGTGGCTTGGTGATTATATAAGGTCTCTCCTCCCCCTGCTCACTGTCTGCTTCCAGCCTCGGTCATGTGAGAGCAGAGCGCTTGCTCTCTCCCTCTCTCTGCTTCCCTCCACCATGCCCTGAGCTCCTCAAACCTGGTCTGACATGGACTGAACCTCGAAATCTCCAAAAACTGTGAGCAAATAAATCTTCTTTCCTGTAAGTTGTGTGTGTTCAGGTTTACTGGGTCCAGCAGTGAGAGCATTGATGGAGATACCTGGCTTATGTCCATTTTAATTCAGTAGAGAGAAGAGGCTGAACATGAGGAAATCTAACATTTAGGCTTATTCTGCTTCTAACTATATGACCGAGGTCAGGTACACTAAACTCAGTACTTTCCCATTTTTTTCACCTGTAAAATGAGAATTAGAATGATTTGATGATTTAACAGACAGGGCGTACACACACACACACACACACACACACACACACACAAATGATATTACAATATGATCCCTTCTGTGTAAGAAATAAATATACATGTACATATGTAACTTATATTAATGTTTTCATGCAACTTATATTGATGTTTGCACTAAAAACAAAATAAATTGCCACAGTATAATTTACCCTACGAATGACAAAATTATGATCATTATTATCTGACTAGATAACCAATTTCTACCTATTTTTAAAAGGTAGAAAGGAGCTATTTAATCTTTAACATAGGCCCCCATGCTCCCTACCGATGTCCTTCCTCTCAAATGCTAATGAGATGCCAAGAAGAGGCTGTTGCTCCATTGGGATCAAGCCTGCTGCTGTGCGGTCATGGATCTCATCACACCTTAGCAACTGATCACACCGTCTTTTCCTTCATCAATGTGTTCATTGTCCCCCCAGCTATACAAGACGCCTTTGAGAGCTGGTTCTTGCTGTCATCAAATCATCGCTCAGCTCACAATCCTCAATCCCAGAATGCCATGCTCCATCCGGTTAGGGGTTCTCATTCCCAGTTCCCAGAAGGAGCAGCAGAGACCTCAACAAGGTAAGTACCTTGCCCAAGGTCACACAGCGTGGATTTTTGTTTGGCTGGAGGAGACGGGAGAGAATCCTTTTCATCTTCTCTCCCTGGGCCACCGTGAACACGGTGCCCCTCTGATGGTGGCGTAATGTTAGCTCAGAAAACAAGTAGGTTGGCATTGAATATTTCCACCTGGAATCTGTTCTCATTTAGAACGTCAGCTTCTCTGACAGGCTAAAGGTCTCACCCTCCAAGCAAGCTGTGCAGATCCCATTAGCCACTCTAACCACTTTTGAGCGAGTGGCTCCCCATGCTCCGCTTAGAAAGTGACACCCTTTGATGTAATTTAGCATCTGATGAGAAACAATGGTGGGAAATGGAGTTAATCCTTTTATGGGGACAGGCCCTTATGAAAGATGCAAAAGCCCTGGTCCAGAGGGGGATGATGCATGTTTGCTTTTTAGACGAGAACCTTCAGATGTGATCAGACTTGCACAAGGAACAAGGAGGAAAAATTACAGCAGCCGGTGACACAGATAAGAACTAATCACAGAAGCAAGGCGAGACAAACCCAAGTCATCATTTCAAATCAGTATTCTCCATGACATGTTGGCCACAGCGTGCTCCAACCCCAGAGGTGGAGGAGAAATATACATACCAATAAAGTAGTTAGCCGGGTGTGGTGGTGGTGGTGCACACCTGTAATCTTAGTACCTGGGAGGCTGAGACAGGAGGATCACAGGTTCATGGCCAGTCCCAGAAACTTAGCAAGGCTCTCTGCAAGGTAGTGAGACCCTGTTCCAAAATTAAAAAATAAAATAGGGCTAATAGGGCTGGGGTATAGCTCAGAGGTAGAATGACCCTGGGTTCAATCTCCAGTAACACACACACACACACACACACACACACACACACACACTGTCATGCCAGGCATTCCCATGCCTGTAATCCCAGTACTTGGGAGGCTGAGACAGGAGGGTCACAGGTTTGAGGCCAGCCTCAGCAA
>PVJS01005560.1:0-63678 GCA_004027185.1 Glis glis
CCATGAATCCACCTCAACAGCAGACAGCCCATAGCAGTTTGGGTCTTGCTCCTACTCCAGTGCTGCCCCAATCTTGGTGGGCTGTGGGTTCAGAGTGCAACATGTCATGCAGCATGGTGACCACCAGCTGCCCATCCCATTTCTCCCCCAAAATCAGAAGTGCAATGTAGAAAGAGCAACTGTTTGGGACCAAAAAGGGAGAGAGAAAAGGGAGGGGAGCACCAAGTTATGACATAGGAGCCCAGGGCCAGTCCCTCCAGGGCGACTCTGCCCAGAGCCAGGCAGAACCCCACTGTGACTAACCACAGGTGGATGACTCTGGGCAAGGTGTCTGGGCCTAATTCAGTACCAGGGAAAGGCTTGTGGGGGATGGAGGAGACCCTTTTTTTTTTAGGAGATCCTTTTTAGGTACTTCCCTCATTTATACTGAACACACTGAATACAGATTTGGAACAAATATGAGCTTGGATCGTCTTCTAGTGCTGAAATAGTAATAACACGTGAACAGTGGATTCCCGACACATCTGTACTTAGGGTGCCATCTAGTACTGAAATAGCAAAAGTAACTACAGGCTCAGAAAAAATAAGTAACCAGCTTAGAACTTGTGGATAAACAGGCACAAAGGCAGAGTATGGAGAGTGAAATAAATAACTAATCCTGCAATGTACAGACAATGCCACACACCAACAGGAATCAAGAATTTTCAGGGAAACATCACCTGACAGTCAAAATGAGATGCCAGAAACTGATCATATAGGAAGCAATATGAGTGAACTCTCTGATGGAGAATTTAAAATAACTGTCTTAAGGAAACTCAAGTAGCTTTAAGAAAACACAGAGAAACAATCCAATACTTTAAAACAGATGCTTAACAGAGATGGAAACAATTAAAAATCAAGCAAATCTTTGAGATGAAAAATACACTAAATGAAATTAAATATGTGACAGAAGGCATCAGTTGCAGAATAGACCAAAAGAGGAAACAATTAGTTACCTTAAACACAGGCTATTTGAAAATATATAGTTGTAGAAGAAAAAGGAAAGAATAGAATGAAAAGGAAAGGAGGCTTATGGGAACTTTGGGTCAGGATTAAAAGAGTAAATATTTGGGTTATTGAAGTTCAAGAAGGACTGAGAATACTAAAGGGGTAGAAATTTTATTCAAAGATAAAATAACAGAAAAATTCCCAAACCCAGAAAAGGATGTTAATATCCAGGTACAGGAAGGTCAAAAGTCACCAGTCAGATTTTTAAAAACCAAGTATACTGCAAGACATATTATCATCAAGTTCTCAAACAACAACCAAAACCTATAGAATATAGCAAAAGCAATACTAAGATGGAAGTGTATATAAACGAATACCCACATCAAAAAAGCAGAAAGTCGGATGTGGTAGTGCATGCCTGTAATTTCAATACTTGGGAGGCTAGGACAGGAGGATCATAGGTTCAAGGCCAGCCTCAGCAACTTAGAGAGACATTGTTTCAAAAAATAAAAAATACAAAGAAAAAAGCAGAAAGATTTCAAATAAATACACTAATGCTGCACTTCAAGGAACTAAGAAAATAAGAATAAAACAAACCCAAATTAGTAGGAGGAAAGAAATAATAAAGATGAGTTCACAAATAAAAATACAACAGATCAGTGAAATGAAGAGCTGATTCTTTGAAAAGATAAATAAACTTTATAAAAAACCTTAGGTATACTAGCAAAAAATACTCAAAGCTTTAGTAATCAAAATATCATGGTAGTGGTATGAAATAAAAAAGATACATAGACCAAAGGAACAGAAGTGAGAGCCTAGAAGTAAACCCATACATCTACAGCCAGCTCATTTTCACAAAACATGCCAGGAACACACATTGTACAAAGGACCATCTTTTCAATAAATGGTGCTGAGAAAATCAAATATCCACATACAGAAGAATGAAACTGAAGCCCTATCTCTCAATAGTTACAAAAATTAGCTCAAAATGGAGTATAGACCATTAAAAAGTAAGTTAAAAGTAGGATGAAATTATGAAACTAAAGGTACAGAACATGGGGGAATTGCTTCAGAACACTAGAGAAAACAATAATTTTTTGACGAGACCCCCAAAATACAGGAAATGAATGCAAAAATAGACAAATGGGATTGCATCAAACTAAAAAGCTTTGGCACAGCAAAGGAAATAATCAAGAGAATGAAAAGACAATAAGAAAAAATATTTGCAAATTATACATCTGACAAGGAGCCAAAGAACTCAATAGCAGAAAGAAGGAAGGAAGGAAGGAAGGAAGGAAGGAAGGAAGGAAGGAAGGAAGGAAGATGGGCAATAGACCTGAATAAGTATTTCTCAAAAGAAGACATACAAATGTCCAATAGGTATATAAAAAATACTCAACATCACCAATCATCAGGAAAATGCAAATCAAAAGTGCAATATCACCTCACTCCAGTAAGAATGTCCATTATCAAAAAAATAAGGTAACAAGAGCTGGTGAGAATGTGGAGAAAAGGAATGTTGGCTCTCAGATGCCAGGAAGAGTAGGAGGGAGGTAGGGATGGGTAGAGTTAATCAATAGGTATTAAGTTATAGGTAAATAAAAGCAAGAATATTTGGTATGCTATTGTTGCATAGTAAAGTGACTATAGATAATGTACTATATATTTCAAAAAAAAGTTGGGAGAAAGGATTATTTTTGTTTTCACAAAAAAGTGATAAATGTTTGAGGAGATAGACATGTTGCATTGACTTTAACTCTACAGAATATATAGGTGTATAAAACATCACACAGTGCCCTATAAATATATACAACTTTTATATTTTTATGTGTCAGTTAAAATAAATAGATACTCAATAAATATTTTTTCAATGCCCCCTACATGACAAATGCATGCACAGTATATAAATAAGGAACAGCTTCTACCTTTACTAAATGTATCATATAGTCAAAGACCTAATGTCTATTGGTCTAAAAAATGATATACATCTTTTTTTGTGGTACTAGGAATTAAACCCAGGGGCATTCTACCTCTGGGTTACACCCATAGCCCTTTTTATCTTTTATTTTGAAACAGGATCTCACTAAGTTGCTTAGGCTGGTCTGGAACCTGTGATCTTCTGTTCTCAGCATTCCAAGTACTGGGATTATAGGCATGTGTCACCACACCTGGCTCAATTATACTTATTTTACTGGCTGGGCTTAGCATGCCCCTGGATTCTCACAGATATAACCTGAAAACATGGTGTTAATAGGGTTTCGTTATCAAATAAATGTCTGTTTTTAGTGAAACCCAGGCATAGCAGTAATTGATGTCTAGAGAAACTTCTAAAAGCATGTGGATGGTAATTTCAACCCGCAACCATTACAGAGGTACTTTAGGAAACATTTCAGATATTTCCTGCATTGCTTTTATGTGAAAGGTGACATTTTAGTTCTGACCAACTCAAATAGACATCCATACAAAAAGTTCAGAAATTAAACACTGAAGAATGCTACTTCTCTAATTTAATTTTGACAGGTTTGGAAGAGTTTATGGTTTCCGTTCAAATATATTGAGGGTAAAATTTTAAAATTCTCTCTTTAAAAAGAATAAAAACAAAGCCTATCAAAATCCTATTGTTCCAGGTGTTTCAAACCCTATATATAGAATTTTCATTTAAATGAATTTTCATTTAAAACTCCCTCTCTGCCCTTTTTCCCCCCGTTTAAAGAAAATAACCTGCAATATTTTAGGTTAAAAAAATGTCCTTCAGGTTGTTAATTTTGAGGCACCACAATTCAGAGTGATTCATTGCAGCCATGAATAAGGAATGTCACCGAAATAGTGAGATGGCCTGGACCACTTTAGAAATTAATGGACTGGCTGTGATATACTGGCGCCTCTTTCATGCATCTATAATTGGAGTGCCAATTTATTTCCAATCATTTCAAGCACTGTAATTATAGAGCATCATCGCTGCCTGTTTAACATTCATATGGGAAGCCATCACATGAGTGCTAGCCAGGGACCAATATTTTGCAACTGAGATACACAGACAAAATATGAGAAAATATAAAACACCCTGGTTTGTTTATCAAGGCCTGAGCCTTGGCCAAGGTGGGCAGAATTCAATGAGGCAGCAGAGTAACTCATGGATTTTTAAGTCATAAGAGTTCCTTTGAAACGTGTCATTAGATATGTGGAGAGAAGAAAATCCAAGAATGACAAGAGGCAATTGTTGCACCAATTGAATGATGACATTTCAATAGGCATTCCTTGGGCATTTACTATATTCCAGAAATTCTGATAGAGAATGGAAATAGTGAAAGAAAAACAAAACAACACCCACACACATATTCAGAACAATGTTTACATAGTGAGAAGTGGTTATGTACTGTACACCTGGAGGGTACTTTTAAAATGGTGTCTGATAGACACTGTTGTTTTCATTTCAAATTTGGTGATGCAAAAGCATAGAAGCATTAAAGCAGCATTTACTCAAACTTTCTCATAATTCTGGAAAATAAAGCTAGTTTGAAATTTGAAGTTTAAACAAAATTTTGGTAAAGAAATATTTAGATCAACCTATAAGCACTACTGAAGGTTTATTTGACCCTTCAACTGTTCCTATAGCAACACCAGTTCTTAAATGCTATTAATTCATTCATGTCATATTGCCTCTACTTCACACATCCCTAAAAGCAAGGCAAGAAACGTGTCTTATTCTTTAGGGCATCTTGATTCCAATCATAGCCCCCGTTTCACAGTAAGGACATAATAGCTGTTTGTGCAAACACTGAATGAATATGTGCATAGCTGACATTCCTCTTTGTAATAGCATTCATATTCATTGATTTTCTTCCATCCCATTTATGCCACTTAAACAAGATCTTCAGGCCCAACTGTCCTGAGTTCTCTACCTATATTCAAATGAAGGCTCCAGTCTTCTCCAAACACCTTTATGTGTGCTACAAAACCTTATTCAAAGCTGTTAATTATACTCCATCATTTGGAAAATAAATTCCACCTCCTTCATCTGGTATCTCGAACCCAGCATGATCCATTTGTGATCTACCTCTGTAACTTTATTCCAATTATTGTGGAATGAATAGTGTTCTGTAAAAAGCAATTAATAATAAGTGCGCTTTCTGAGTTATGTTATTTGCAAAATTTGAATTTCAGTTCATCAAGTATTTAGTACCAATTTAAGTGTCATATTTGTGTACTCATTATGAAAATATAATTGTGGGAATTTTATGGGCACATAAAAATTGTAATAATGATAACAACTTAAACACTGAGCTTGAAATTAATCATATGTCATTAAATCAATAAGATAAAGTTTATATATGAGGATACAAAATAAAAAAGGTTGCCAAAGAATAGGCTGAGGGGAAAGCAATTTCAAATCGTCTATCCAGAACTTTCATTCCTCTGTGGGAATGACAAAATGAACTAAGCATTCCAGGTACAATCCTAGCAAGTGAGAAGATAATACAGCCTTTGTTTTTAACTTGACTAATGAACATCAATCTACTTCTTAGTCAGAGCTAAGAAGTCCTAACAGTGTGGTAGATTTATGTGAGTAATTGGAATAGTGGTTTTTGATAGTTTTATTATTGCTACTAATAAAACACAATGGTAATTATGAAGTGTGATTAATATGAGTGAGTCTATAATTGAATTTATATTGATGTTCTAATTAGAAAAGATAGTTTGACAGCTGGGTGTGGTGACTCATGACTATAATCCCAGTACTTGGGAGGCTGAGCTGGGAGGATCACAGATTTGAGATCAGCCTCAGCAACTTAGCAAGATTCTCAGCAACATAGTGAGACCCTGTTTCAAAAGCAAAAAATAAGAAGGGCTGGGAGTGTACCTCAGGGGTAGAATGCCCCTAGGTTCAATCCCCAGTACCACATACACACAGACACACAAACACACATACACACACACACACACACACACACATACACACACACACAAAGATAAGTCTGGAACTATAAATTTTCTATGAGAAGAGAAGAGAAAGGAAAGTAACAAAAATTTACTCCCTTTTACATGTCCCAACTCTACGAGATCCTTTATATACATTATCCACCTTATTATTGCAATAGCCCTAATATCGATATTACTATAAGAGAGGAGTTAAAGGTTCAGCAAAGATAAATAACTTTTTTCAAGATTCACAGTTGAGATTTGAACCCAGGGCATTCAAACTCGAAAGTCTTTCATTAAGCTTTGTCTGGGAAAAAAATGATAAATGACTGGTTAAAGACAAAATGAAGTGAAATTTGGACATATCTTATTTCTTATGCAATAGTAAGTTAGAGGAGAGTGAAGTATTTTACAGAGAGGAACCTAGGAAGAAACCACTTCTATAAACTGTGCATCCTTTCATCCACCGACGCTGCCACCGAAGCTTCCAGCTCTTGTGCTGTGAAAGTAACTGGACACGATGGATGAATTTGGGTGATGATGAATTATCAGTGCAGCAGAGACAATGTTGTGATTGGATAAAGTGTGAATGTTAATGTGCCTATGGATAAAAACAATGCTGAAAATTCAGATTTCTAAATATATTCGCTCTCCAGTCTAAGCCATCATCTTCAATGTATTGCATGTGTGTGTGTGTGTGTGTGTGTGTGTGTGTGTGTGTGTTTTACTTGACATATTCTAATTTCCCAAGAAATAGTACAAAGAACTAATATCTCATAGAGCATCTCTAGCACAAAGATAGAGTTATGTATAAAAGAAAGGGAAAAAAGAAATTAGCCAGGTGCATGTAATTCCAGTACTGGGGAGGCTAAGACAGAAGGATTCCAGGTTTGAGGCCAGCCTTGGCAACTTAGCAAGACAGTGCTTCAAAATAGACCTGGGGGCCTATCTAAGAGGGGAATACCCCTGGGCTTCAATCCTTAATAGGATGAAGGAAGAGGAGGAGGAGGACAAAAAATAGTAGTTACTTGGGTTTTTAAAGTATTCAAAAATGGTAGTTCTTGTGTTCACTGAGGAAAAATATATTTGAAACAATACTTTATTTGAAAGCACCATATGCTTGGGGAAAATGGAATTACCTTTTCTAATATTTCATCAAGCAAGTCCCTCATGCTGTATTTTTAACATAATATGATAATATAGGAAAATGAATACATAAATGATGATCACATTTAGTGGTTTATTTAATGTGTCTGTACTCAAGTGTACTGTAAATATGTCTGTTTGAGTCTTTGCTGGTGGTCAGTTTGTATGTGAGGGAGGGATGTTGCTGTTATTGTTGTTGTTGTTTGTAATCGACCACTGGAAAAGAAACCAGAAGACAAGATTATCAAATCACATTAGGGGAATGCTACTGAGGACAATAGAATCAAACTTTTTAACAGTCTTATAAGACAAGACAAATTACCATGTTGAAATTTAATGAAGATAAATGTAAACAATGCACTGAACCTAAACATCAAATACAGAAGTACATGATGATGAAGATATTAGGTAATTGCCACTTATGTATACATTAGGCCTTTTACAAAGGCCTAAACAAAAGCTGATAGTAAACCACGCAAGGTAGTACACACCTGTAATCCCAGTACTGGGGTGGCTCAGACAGGAGGATCTCAGGTTCGAGGACAGCCTCAGCAAGTAATGAGCCTCTCATTAACCTAGCAAGACCGTGTTTCAAAATAAAAATAAAGTAGGACTGGGGGTTTAACTCAGAGGTAGAATGCCCCTGGGTTCAATCCCCAGTACCACAATAATAATCATAATAATAGGCTGGGAGTGTAACTTGGGAGTAGAATGTCCCTGGGTTCAATCCCCAGTACAAAAAATAAAAGTTGACAGTAAGCTCAAAATGAGTCGACATTTGTGACATCAAAAAACCTAATTTTTTCATGTTTCTTTTTAAATACTTAATTAAATTTATTTTATTCTTATTTCTAATACTTTTATTGGTGAATTATAATTAAACATCATAGCAAGATTCAAAGTGATACAAAACTACATGCACACATCACTTGGAAAATATCTAATATTTAATCTCAGACTACAGTATTCAAAGCATAATATTCAGATATAAGGGTATAACAAGATATAAGGGTATATTCAGATATAAGAGTATAACAAGATATAAGGGTATATTCAGATATAAGGGTATAACAGTTCCACTGAGCTTTGGCCTGGTTATTATTTCCATTTATGGATGAAATATTAAGTACGGTGCATTCAAAACAATACCTAACAGCAAAGTCAAAGGACAAACCATGACGAAGACCTAAGAAAAATATTAAAGCTTTCCTCAAATATTAAGGCTGCAACATGGAAGCCAGTCTACCCAAGGGCAGAGAGCAGACTTAAGACAAATGCAAGAGAATAGAACACATTGCAATAGGCTCTTTGTAGCCATAGTAAACCCCTAAGCATCAGCACAGCTAGAAAAGCCCAGATGTGCTCACATGGCCAGGGCCTGCCCTAGCAAGCCGACCCCGTTGTGAAGCATCCAGCCTAAACCCTTTCTGTAGAGAGACAAGAGGTCCCTGTCTTCCACAGGTTCCTTACCCCACTCTCAAACCTGTTCTAAGATCCCATCTTCTCAGTACTGTTTTGAGGAAGATCAAGGAAGTTTCCCCCTCCTTGGAGGGTGTGGTCCTCTGCTGTTCAATTCTGTTTTGTGCAGCGTGCATTTCCCTTGGCATTGTTACTCAAACCTTCCTAGACCATACTGGACCCAGACCCTGCCAATATGAGATGTTCTCAAGAAACTTTGCCCAAGATTCTATTCAAGGAAGTGGGGTATCAATCAGCTCCTATGTTTTAGGTCCCTATGAGCCTGAGAGATTTCATCCATCTTCCCCAATCCTTTGACAAGGTTTTGAAACTGAGAGTGAATCCCCTTAATTCTGCCTTCTGCTCACACTCCTCCTCAATTCTACCCTCCATCACACACCAGAAAACTTTTCTCTTCCCTGTGTGATAGGGAGTTGTTTTGTGTCAAGTCTTGCCCTTGTTTACTATGGTTTTGCTGTCATTAAAAAAAAAAAAAACATAAAAACATGCTTTAGAATTCCCAGCTTGGTTTTTCATGTGTAACCCTCAACATTGGGAGAGGAGAACAAAGGGGTCTTGTAGTTCTTGTTGTTTGTCTGTTTGTTTTCCTTGATTTACAGAGCTTGATTTTTAAAAGAAAGATAAAACACATGAGTGAAAAATAAAAACTTTGGGGGAGAGCAGGGCATGATGGCGCACACTTGTAATCCCAGTACTCCAGAGGCTGAGACAGGAGGATCGCAGGCTCGCAGCCAGCCTCAGCTACTTAGTGAGGCCCTCCACAACTCGGTGAGACCCTGCTTCAAAATAAAGAAGAAAAAATAAGGCTGGGGGTGTAGCTCAGAGGTAGAATGCCCCTGGGTTCAATCTCCAGTACTGAAAAAAAAAAGTTGGCAGTCTGTTTTCATATTAAGGTTGTATGTGTACATACACATGTATGTGTGTGTGTATGTGTGTTGGGGGGGTACTGGGGATTGAACCCAGGAGCATTCTACCTCCAAGCTATATCCCCATCCCTTTTCATTTTTAATTTCAAAACATGGTCTCTCAGTTACTGAGGGTCTTGCTAAATTGCTGGGACTGGCCTCAAACCTGAGATCCTCTTGTCTCAGCCTCCCAAGTACTTGGATTCTAGGTGTATGCCACCACACCAGGACATATTAAGGATTTTTGAAACTCAAATTCAAGCAGTGACTTATTGCACTCCTGATTATTCTCCATCTTTCCAGTAAATCAATGAATGGTATCTATTTAATGAGTAAGTGGGCAATGATGTGAGAAGAGCTAGTGACCACACAGATTTACAGGTTACACTTGAAATAGTAGGTAAGTGTTTTTATTATGTAAAGAAGTTTAATTCTATCAAATTATTCTCTCTGCCTCTATTGAGGTAATCATTAGGCTTTTTTCTTTAATATAAACCTGTTAAATTATATTAATTGTAAATTACATTAATTGATTTTTGGAGGGTTAAGACAACATTATATACTGAAATAAATTCGCCTTATGTATTACTAATCTCAATTTATTATTTAGTTTTGGATTTTTACCTTTCTGTGCATTATTTCTGAATTCTCACGATAGCAACCTCAGTCTGGTTTTGTTATTCCCCTTTGATAAAGGAGGCACAGAGGCTTACAGAGGTTATTAAGCAGTTTGCTCAAGGTCACGTAGCAAGCAAATGTGGTGCTTGGACTTTAACCCAGATTTGTCTGATTCCAAGACTTGGGTTCTTTCCATTATATTACATATAAACTAGCAATTTTCTTGTTCTAGAAAGGTCAAGGATGGATGGAGAACAGATTAGTCACACAATACACCACATGCCCCATTTCTATTTTTCTTGTGTATTTTTGCAATATGACAGTACATGTCAAATGAATCAGAAAGCAGAATGATTGACGAAAAACGCCAAGGACATTAGACTTCTGAGTTCTGGATCTGTCACTAACTAGCTGTGTGATCTTACTCTCATCAGGTCTCAATTTTCTCATCTGAAAAATGAAGCTAAGATTCCCCATTTCCAGCTCAGCATACAAGGGGTTTGGAAGTTATCACTCCACCCTACACGAAGTAAAAGGCTGGATGGTGGACAAACTGAAAGTCACAATTCTTCTTAAACCTATCAGAAAAGTGAGGTGGGAGGACAACCCACTGCCATGTAGTTGGGGTAGACAAACGGGCTGATGCAGAGTAACGTGACCCAGCAAAGCAGAAATCTGCAAGCAGAGCCTCCCTGGAAACTGTACGGGGTAGGAACACCTAAACTGCAACTGATAAATAACTGGAGCTCAGTGTGGACAAGCCCGCGAAATAAAAACAACAGGGAAATCACACACTTCTCTGAGTTTTACCTCCAGGAACTCTCCCAGGTCCTCACAGAGAATAAATAACAGAAAAATCCCCTCATGCTCTCTGCAGAAGGAGGGAAAAGTAAGCAAGTTGAAAGATTCCAGAGCAGTTTATTCCTTTTTTTTTTTTTTTTTGGTACTGAGGATTGAACTCAGGGGTGTTCCACCACTGAGCTCCACCCCAAGCCCTTTTTTATTTTTTGTTTTGAGATAGGGTCTCCCTAGGTTGCTGAGAATCTCACTAAGTTACCGAGACTGGCCTTGAACCTGTGATACTCTTATCTCAGTTTCCCAAGTACTGGGATTACAGGCATGAGCCACTATGCCTGGCTTGTAACATCATTTCTACTATTCTTGTTATATTTTAGAGTTGGTGGTAGGCTAAGGCTTATTCTATTCTTCTCAACAAGACATGACCTCAAGAGAAACTGTTTAACTAGAATTTAAACAATTGGCAGTTTTATTAGGGCATAGCCCACTTGGGGGACGAGAAACACCCAGCTCCACCCAACTCTGGCCTTCCATTTGAGGAAAGGGAAATACCAAACTGCAGCCTGCTCTAGACTTCCTCTCCTACTTAAAAAAGGAGAAGACAGCTAGAAACCCTTGTGAAGCTCAAAGTCCAGGGAAGTGGACCAAAAGGTGAAGACCAATCATAGGACTACACAAGCTTCCCCTTGCCCACACCTTACCACCTCACTAAAGGACAATATAGCATATCCAGCTTTCAGGATAAAAAAACTACAAGGCAAACTAAAAGGCTAAAAACACATCTTGAGGAGACAGAAAATATCAGAACTGAACTCAGATATGGCAAGAAATGTGAGACTTCCAGATTTGGAATTTTTTTAAGTAGCTGTTTTGGTCTGACTAATAAGTTATTTTGGTATGACTAATGTGTTATGAGCTCTAATGAATATATTAAGCAATATGCAAGAATAGATGGATAATTTATGCAGAGGAATGGAAATTCTAAAATAGCCAAAAAGAAATGCTGGGGATCAAAAACACTACAGTGGAAATGATGTTTCTCTTGACTGGAATATGGCTGAAGAGAGAACCTCTTGAACTTGAGGATGTGCCAGAGACTTCGAAAATAGATAAACAGAAAAAAAACTGAAAAATACACAGAATATCTTAAGAATTTTAGGAAATTACAAAAGATGTAACATAATCTTAAGGGAATCACAAAAGGAGACAAAAGAGGAAGAAACAGAAAGAGCAATTGAAGCAATACTGACTAGAAAGTTTAAAGAACACCAAATAGTAGAAATGCATAAAAAAAAACCACACCAAGGTATATCATATTCAAACCAGAAAAAAAAAAATCAAGGATAAAGAAAAATATTTAAAAAGACCAAAGGCTAAAAAGATAACATCAGATGCCCCTACAGGCCAGTTTACGCAGTGGTTCCTAGGAGTTAGTTACCAGAGTAATACAATATTATTTGCTACACGTAAGCATGTAGACAGATCTGCTAAGCCTCAGGCATAGCCATTACATGAGGTCATATGTGCTAATGTGATTTGTTGAAAGAAATAATGATAAAGTTAATCGCAAGAAAAAAGAAATAAAAGGCCAAAGAGAGAAATTCTTACCTATAGAGCAGCATAGATTTAAAAAAAATCTCATTTAACTTCTCAGAAACCATGCAAACCAGAAGACAGTAGAGGGAAATATTCAAAATATTATGAGGGTGAAAAAGTAACATACAATTATTTATCCTGAAAATTATCCCTCAAAAATTAAAAAGAAATGTCTTTTTCAGACACACACAAGTTGTGGAAATTTATGGCCAGTGGACCAACCTTGTAAGAAATGTTAAAAAATTTCTTCAAAGAAGAGAAAAATATGATTGGAAATTTGAATGCACATAAATAATGGAAGAGCACTAAATAAGGAGGCATGAAGACAAAATAAAAACTTACTTTTCTTATTATTAATTGATATATAGATAGTAGTTGGTTCAAAATAATAGTAATAATATGATCAATTATATATGTATATATTTGTATGTTTTATAATTATATTTGATCATTATATATGTTTATGTGTAAGTGAAATGAATGACAGTCTTGAAACAAAAACAAAAGAATTAGGATTATTTTGTTACAAAAAGGTATGTGCACTACCCATGAACCTGTATAGTGTTTTTTTTCAAAGTGTGCTTGAATTTGTTGTACATGCATGTGTAAACTCTATGGTAACCTCTAAAAAATTTTAGAGAATAAATAAGACATTAATAAAAGAGAAATTGGAATCATATAAAAGGCTCAATTAAAACCACAAAAGGATCCAGGTGTGGTGGCCCACGCCTGTATTCCCATACTTAAGAGGCTGAGACTGGAGGATCACAGGTTTGAGACCAGCCTCAGCAACTGAGCAAGGCCCTCAGCAACTTAGTGAGACAGTGTTTCAAAACAAAAAATAAATAAATAAATAAAATAGGGCTGACGTGTAGCTCAGAGGTAGAATGTCCCTGGGTTCAATCCCCAGTACCACAAATAATAATAATGATAATAATAATTTTTAAAAAGCACAAAAGGAACAAAAAGAATGGAAGACAAAAATAAGAAAAAAGGACAAGCACAAAGAAAAATCAGCAACAAACAATGGTTGATAATAACTTGACTATATCAATAATCACTTTAAACATTAATGATTTTGAAACACCAATTAAAGAAAGTTCCTGAGTGAATCAAAAAATAAGAGCCAATCACATACTGTTTACAAGAAGTCCACTTTAAATGTAAAGACACACGTGAATTAAGAGTAAAAGGATGGAGAACACTAAATAAAGGAAACATGAAAGGATAAACTAATTCAGACAGGGCAGACTTCATAGCAAGGAAAGTTATCTGAGACAAAGAGGGTCATTACTGATAATGATTAATGATGAAGGAGTCATTCTCCAAGAAGACTTCACAATCTTTAATATGTGTGTGCCTAACAAGAAGGTGTTAGAATTTGTGAGGGAAAGACTGAGAGAATTTCAAGAAGACAGTAGAGAAATCCACTATTTTAGTTGGAGACTTTAATATCCCTCTATCAAAAATGCACAAATCCAGCAGGCAGAAAATCACTAAGGATATTGAGCATCCTCAGTTAACTAGCTGTAACTACATCTATAGATATATACTGCTATATCCAGCAACAGCAGAATACATGCTCTCTTCAAGTTCACATGGAACATTCACCAAGATAAACACCATTCTGGACCATCAAACACATTAACAAATTTAAAAGGACAGAAATAATACAAAGTCTGTTCTCAAACCACCGTGGAATTAAACTAGTAATCATAAAGGTAGCTGGAAAAGCCCCAAATACTTAGAAACTAAGCTGCACATTTATAAATAAGCTATGAGTCAAAGAAGAAATCTCAGGAGAAACGTTAAAGTACAATGAACAAAATGAAAATAAAAAGCAATGTATCAAAATTTGTGAGATGCAAAAAAAAGCAGTGTTTAGAGGGGAAAGTATAACACTGAATGCATATATAAGAAAAGAAGAAAGAGCTAAAATCAACAATCTAAGCTTTCTATTTAGGAAGCTAAGAAAAGGAGCACCAATTAAACCCAAACTAAGCAGAAGAAAATAAAAATTAAATATTAAAGCAGAAATCAGTGAATGTGAGAACAGGAAATCAATAGAGAAAATTGAGGAAACTAAAAGCTGATTCTTTAAACATATCAATAAAATTGATGAGCCTCTAGCCACATAAGGAAAAAAACAAAAAAGACATAAATTACTAAGATTATAAATTAAATAGGGAACATCACTACAGATCCCATGGACATTAAAAAAGATGCAAAGGAATTCTATCGACAACTCTGTGACTACAAATTTGATGACCTAAATGAAATGGACCAATTCCTTGAAAGACACAATCTGCCAAAGCTCACACAGAAAGAAACAGGCAATCTGAATAGGTTTATATTTATTAAAGAAATTGAACCAATAATTAATAACCTTCAGAAAGTGGAAATACCAGGCCCCAATGAGTTCACTGGTGAATTATACCAAGCACTTAAGAATGAAATTATATCAGCTCTCTACTATTCCTCCTAGAATATTGAAGAGGAATATATCACTCACATTATTCTAATACCTACACGTGAAAAAGATATTACAAGAACACTATAGATCGATAGCCCTTATAAACATAGATACAAAAAATCTCAACAAAAATCTTAGTAAATAAAATTCAACAAGGTATAAACATTCAAAATTGAAATACAGTGGTGGTGTTACATTTAGTATTCATTATTTTTCCCATATAAACTAAAATCAGAGACCTTGATGGATTTTGGTCACTGTTTTGTTTTGGGCTTTTGCTCTTCTTTTCACACAGATGATCAAGAAGGGAATTGAATGTACCCCCCCAACCTGTGGTACTGAGGATCGAACCCAGTGATATTCTACCTCTACACCCGATCTTAGTTTTTATTTTGAAACAGAGTCTCACTATTTTATTTTTATTTTGAAACAGGGTCTCACTAAGTTGCCGAGGGCCTCACAAGGTTGCTGAGGCTGACTGCAAACCTGTGATCCTCTTGTCTCAGCCTCTCAAGTACTGGGATTACAGCCATGTGCCACCACACCCGGCTTCTTTTCCATGTTTATTAATGGATCACAATGGTAGTAAGAGCCCATGGCTTGACACCTAACAGTGGAAAATTGATCTTTTCTATAATCCCTGCATAGAAATGGGAAACACTATTGTTTTAAAATAAAATAAGATAAACTGGCTTGATTATGAGTTGGCATTAATTAAAACAACTGGATGCATTTTCCAGCAGATTCTCCATGACCCTAGGCAAATTGGACTAAACCTTTCTGTATCTGTTTTCTTCTTGAAATGAGGCCATGAAACTACCCTTGGGAATTAGAAGAAAGCCATAGGACATTAATGGCCCATAGGGAACTCTGGAAGAGACACTGAGAAATCATCAGCCAGGCAGGAGAACCCCAGCAACTTGGCAACATCTCTAGAACACTCCTAACTTCCCCTATAGGTAACATCCTAATCTATCTGTCTCCCTGCATTGTTCAGCAGCATAGTTCAGTAAAAAGACAATGTGCTTCCAAGTGTCCAAGGCCTGTTACTTCCTGTGTGACCTTGTGGTATATAATTACTCCAAGCCCTGGTTTCCTTATTTGCAAAATGGTGGAAATAATGTCTATTCACAATGGGTTTCCGTTAGCATTGAATAAGAAATCTAGTGGCCAAGTTGCATTTAATATTCATTATTTTGCCATATAAATTAAAATCCGAGAGCCTGTAGGTATTTTGTTCATTTGGTTTTGTTGTGTTGTGTTGGGGGATAGTTTTGTTGGTAAACAGGTGAGTAAGGAGGAAGCTGAATGATTATCCCCAAGGTCACAGACAGGAGGACAGTTTTTTTATAAAAAAAAATGGTGATCAGGCTGAGCTCCCAAGAGCATAAGGTCAGAAGAACAGGGTGTAGATAAAGAAATATCCATTGACCTAGGAGCCTACATTATGGTCTTCCATCATGGTGGTATTAGTTATCTCTGCAAACTTCCAATGATTTTTTGGTATGGCAAGAAAAGTTTTGTAGATGTGGGCACATTAAAGATCTTGAGGTAGAAAATTCACCTGGATTATCAGAGAGGACCCTAACTATAGTGCCAAGTGTCCTTATAAAATGGAGAAAGAAGATTTCACTATAAAAAAGGGGGGTGTGGTGACACAACAGATATTGATATTATATGCCTTGAACATGGAGGAAGGGCCAAAGCCAGAGAATAAAGGCAGCCACTGGATGCTAAAAGAGCCAAGGAAACCAGTTCTACCTCAGAGACTCCAGAACGTACCAGCCCTGCCTACATTTTGACTTTTAGTCCAGTGAAACTGATTTCAGACTTTGACCTCCAGAACTTCAAGAGAATACATGTGTGCTGCTTTGAACTACTAAATTTGTTATAGTGACAAGATGTGAGAATACAAATGCCAATCTCAGTGTTTTGTATGGGGAGTGAGGAGGGAGCCAGAAGGAAAAACTTACCAAGTGCTGTGTGCATTTATGTCACTATCACTATGAACTAAGAAAACATAATGTACCAATAAAGTTCAAATAATAATAATACTAATGATAATAAATGATAATAATAATAATAATAATGAAAGAAGTTAATATGCCTCCAATTTGAAACATGGTTCTAAGACAAAATAAACATGAATCTCAACAACCAAAGCAAAGTAATGATGAATGGGTTCTGAAGAGACCACAAACTCTGGCTTAATCATGCAGATTTCTCAGAACAAAAGGAATAGTTCCACCTGGCAGTCAAGTTCTAAGTGATGGGTGCTGCATTATCAAAAGACAGGAAGGGATGCTCTGTGAAGTTAGCCTGTGATACATAATTGATCACATTTGCTTTAGCTAAATCTTAATATGAATTGTCTATATCAATAGAAGAGCTCACATTGATTTCCTAACATTTAAATGCATTTCTTTGTGTACCCTCCAGGTATTTTAAACCTGAGATAAACGTTGTTCTTTCATCTTCTTGTAATGAAAGATACAATGAATTTGGTAGTTATGGCTTGAGGTTAAAATTCGGTTTGCATGTGGAAATACTGAAAGTCAGTTAAATCTATTCGCCTTTTCTTCAATGGATTACTTGTTTTATAAGTGCTAGCTGCTCTACACTTGCATTAAAGGGCTGTCAGGATCTGACACATCCCTCATCTCACTCTGGCTGTCATCCTATACCCTCGACTTTCTAATCAGTTGCAGTTCTTTAAATATACCCTGCATTTCTTGCTTGTTGTCTTTGCAAATACTATGCTTTTTCCTTGAAAACTTTCTCTTCGCTGCATCAATTCATCCATTCCTAGACCAGAAAATCCCTACTCATTCTTTAGAGCTCAAACATGAAATATCACCAACTGCATAAGGTTTATTCCTACTGAAGTTCTGTTCTCCCTCCTTCAATGTCCTAATGTACCCCACAAGCATTATTGAGCCTTAGTTCTCCTCTTCTTGGTGTAATGGACTGTCACAATACTACCTCCGCGCTACACCCCCGGCCCTATTTTTTTATACTTTATTTTGAAACCGGGTCTCATGAAGTTGCAGAGGGCCTCACTAGGTAGAGAGAGAGAGAGAGAGAGAGCTGAGGCTGGCCGTGAACCCGGATCCTCCGGTCTCCGCCTCCCAAAGTACTGGGATTACAAGCGTGCGCCACCATGCCCAGCTTGTATTTTGAGGTTTAATACAAATTTCTCCTTTACCTCTAGTTCCTTTTATATGAGTCTAACATATATATGTGTATATAAATATATATACACATATATTCCAGTGCTAAGATCAAACCCAGAAGCTTTCTGCCACTGAACTACAGCCCAAACCCTTTTTATGGCCTCAAACTTGTGATACTCCTGCCTCAGTCTCTTAACTAGCTGGGATGATAGGCATGTGCCTCCACTCCTGGCCTAACATATTTTATTATGTTAAATATTATGTAACTTTTTTTGTACTAGGGATTGAACCCAGGGGCATTCTTCCTCTGAGCTACACCCCCAGCCCTTGTTTAATTTTTTATTTTGAAATAGGGTTTCATTAGGTTGCAGAGGGCCTTGCTAAATTGCTGGGGCTGGCTGCAAACCTGCTATCCTCCTGTCTCACCCTCCCAAGTACTGGAATTTCAGGCATGGGCCACTATGCTTGGCTTGTAACATCATTTCTACTATTCTTGTTATAGTTTAGAGTCAGTGATTGGCTAAGGAAGGCTCTGATTTCACGATTGCTTCTCAGAAAGTGATTGTTACAAAGTCTTTTTTTTTTACTGTTACTATTTTTTAAATATATCTGTGTTAAATCTCTCTCCTTGTAAGCAATAAGGAGTTTTGCAATTCTTACTTACACAAACAGTGAGAACCAGCTGGATTAAAAATCATTGTTTAGCAATTTCATAGTTGATTTAAGTGGCAGTATAGCAATTTAGTGATAACTTGTTAAACAACATTTTACTATCTTACTGACCTTTGTGAAATATGTGTGTATGAATATAGTCTGATTATGTGGTTATATACATGAGAATTTAAAATTTGAGGAATTTGCCTTTTCCAGAAGGTTCATAGTTCCCCAAAATACTTAATTGAAGTGATCTTACTACAGTTTAGTGAGAATGTTATCATATACGGGGCTCTATTTAATACCAATATTTTGTATTTCATGTATATTTGTATTGTGAATGGCAACTTTGTTGAATTAGAGCTAATAGAGCTTATGGTGGACAAAAAGACAATTTACTCAGAACAATACCAGAGTTCTTTCCCTAAACTTAAGTTTTGGAAGGGGAAACTAATCGTGGGGTTGTTTTAGGGCTTAGCGATGAGGCTATGACAATATTAGCCTCTTCCTCCACTCTGACCTCCTTCATGCAGATGAGCAGTGTTAACTCTGGGAGACAAGTCTCAAGCAATATGCCAGAACATCTATTTTAGTGCTTGCAAGTCACCTTCCTGTTCTTGTGGATACTGCCTGAGGCACTGACCTCTCTGGTTTTGTAGCTTGGTTTGATGACAGCAAACCTTAGAAGAGGTTCAGCTTAGTAACAGAGATACATCCTTCCTGATTATCAGAGCCTCCAAGAAACATGTGGTCTTTCTCCCTAAACTCCTTTCTTATTGGTTCCTTCTAGGCTTTCTCTTAAATTCAGCATAAGAACTTCTTTTTTATGTGCTTTTATTGGTGCATTATAATCTCATATCACAACGAAAATCAAATTGATAGTAACATACATGCACACAGCACTTGGTGCACCCCCCGCCTCCTCTCCCCCACCCAATACAGAGTGCTGAGATTGACGTTGGTATATTCTCATGTGTACACATGGTCGATAGTAGTAATTCCATTAACAAACTTCATTCTTCCCCTTCCCTGACTCCACTGAGGCTTCTCCACTATTGTCTGGGGACCTGAAACTGGTTAGGCAGATACTGGACTGACAGAAATGCCATTGCCAGTGTAGTCATCCCTGTCTTTCTTGTCTTACAGCAATTTTTGAGTCATTCCAGTTATCATCCTGTCCAAGCCTTGAAGACAGATCCTGTTATTTTGCTGCGACCCATCCTACCCCTATCCATGTACAGAAATCTGTTCTATTGGTCAAAGATAATTCCAAATGTATTCATTGAACTAAATACCTATAGGTTTCTTTGTGGACATGAAAAGTTACTCCCATTTCTAAACAAAGTATGCATTAAATCAATCATATATGACTAAGATTGTATTTATGTAAGGATTCCAGATGGGTTCATTCCTGAAGAATCTACCTTCAATTCCACTGTATCTGCTGAAGCTCAGTTTAGTTAGGCTGGTATAACAGGGTCCCCACAATGATGGGCTCCCATCCCACCCAAGCACCAAGCTGTTAATTCCAAGTTCTAATCAGACATCCCTCCCCCAGATGATTTTAGCCTTCTATGAGAAAAGTAAGGGATAAAGTGAGCAATGTAATCAACAGGTACTAAAATTGATGATATTTTATACACAGACACACACACACTCACAGGGTAACATCCTAGAATGTTTTAGCCTTTTGGATTCCAAAGTCTATTCCAGGTACCAGCCCTAATGGGGAGAAAAGGCAAGAGCACATAAGTATATGTTTTACCTAACTTATAGCCAAACCAGTAGCAGAAATAACAAGGATGCCTCATTCACAAAAGTCCTTCCATTAGTCATGCAAAATTCTACCCTTCAACGTATAATTCACAATGTATAATTCACTTCTGCACTTCTATTGCACACTGAGCAGTTATTATAATATATTCACTTGGGATATTGGTCTAGGAACAACCTAGAAAGAACTATCAAGCCATATTATTTTTATATAAATAAAATAATGTCCAAAAAATGCTCAAAATATTTTTAATGTATCAATTAGCTAAATGACCAATTTCTAGAACTGTGAGAGTGGATGGGGTGGGAATGAAAGATCCTAAGGTGAAATTTTTAGGGAGGCCCAATATTTTCATAAGCTACAAACTCAGAGATGCAAAAGAATTTTTTCATTTCTGTATTTCATTTCTACCTCCAGCCTCGGTTTGACTGGAGCTGAAAAATGGCACTTGGTCCAGCTCTCGTTATTTTTCTTCCCCGGTGAATTCAGAATTTGACTGGCAGTTTGAGGCATCTGTTCTCCACTTTGCACTGAGTTGCCTGTATATTGTAGGAGGAATGAGTGAGGGGATTTCATAAGTCAGGACACTGGGGATGAGCAGCGCCTGGACCTAGAGCACCTACTGATATGGGTGCTCACTGACAGGTGGTCATCGCTTCTGGCTTTTGGGTGTCACTACTGCTAACACTGGCATCTGTGGAGATGTCTGCATTTGCATCTGAGCATGGTTACAGAGTCCACCCTGGCCTGGAACTCTTTTCCTTGTCCTGACTGAGAACTCTCTCAGGCCCAGCAAATCAGAGAAGCCCTTGTCTCCTTTACCCAGGGCTGTACAAGCTGATACAGTGGGGTGGGAGGGACAGCAGTGTGCAGGGCCCCTTCATGGAGACAGGCACTGTCCTCTAATGATGCTCCTTTCTTCTTCAGCGGAAGAGGGAGAATTCATTGGAGGACATTAATAGATACTTCAAGTGAAAAAAAATCTGACCAAATATACTTGTCAGATTAATTTTTGTTTTGTGGTGGTGGGGATGGAACCCAAGGGCGTTCTACCTCCAAGCTACATCCTCAGCACTGTTTTTATATTTTATTTTGAAACAGGGTCTTGCTAAGTCACTGAGAGTCTTGCTAAATTGCTGAGACTATCCTCAACCAACTGATCCTCCTGTCTCGGCCTCCCAAGCACTGGAATTGCAGGCATGTGCCACCACGCCTGTCTCAGTTTAACTTTTAAGCAATATTAAAATTTCTTTGCTGTGACATTGCTTAGGAGGCATTAATACTGACAACTACCTATGTTTATACTGTATATCACATTCATTCAGCCTTCTACAATCATTATTTCATTTGATCCTTAGAACAGCCAACAGTACAGGCCTGGGATTATCATTATTTTTATAGAAGAGGAGACCAAGTGTCAGACATTTGCCTAAGGCAACCCACCTGTTAAAGGACAGAGATGGGTTTGAACTCTGGTCCTCTGACCGAGAGTCCTGTGTATTTAGGGATACAGAGCTTATTTCCCATTCTTAAGCCCCAGCAAGGAGTCATTTTGCTCCATGTTCCTTTGCTGCCAGACAGTCACTCTAGGGAAAGTGGTACTCATTATTTTTCTGAAAGCAAAACACAATGTTAACTCAGACAACATAATAATTTTATGGTTTGAATGAAAAAAAATTTTGGCTCCTGTCAAATTCAATTTATATGACAAGACTAAATAAAATTTTTATGTACTGGGTGAGAGAAAAATAGAGAGAAAATGTCCTGAGTGGATGAGCTTAAATTATCTCCCATTTGAATGAGTTCATTTCCCAGAGAGAGTCTCATCAGGCTTTTTAATTAAGAGCAAATTGTTCATCTAGAGTCAGTAATTTGCCAATGACCTCTTCTGAACACTCCCTTCTAAGGTGACAGAGATGACGATGGGACTTTCAAACTAAAAACACCAAGCTCTCAAAGATAAGGCGCCCTGCAGTTCAGCAACTGAGTCAGGGAAAGGAGGTAGTTTGGGGAAACAGTTACATTTTAGTCATATCGCTCCCCTAAAATACAGGCTCAGGGATGCGAAAGAGTTCTTAAGTTTCATAGGAGATTGGAGGCATCCAGTAATATATGTAAGTATAGACATATATAATATATGTAAGTATATACATAGACACAAATATATATAAATATATACATGGGTATTTACATAAAATTATATGAGCATGAAAAATTTAAAAGATTACTTATATATATAGTATATATACACACATATATAAGTGTACATACACACAAATATATGAATATATGCATGTATGTTTACATAAAATTATATGAGCATGAAAATTTTCAAAAGAATACTCCCTAAGGTGTTTATATGATGCTATTACGGCAGTAGATTAAAGTGAGGTAGAAGGAGGTAAAATGGGAAAAGGGAGGGAGGAGAAAAAGAAAGGGCAAAAAAGAACTAAAAATAGAAAGCACTAATGATATAATACCTTTTACCCCTTTAAGTAAGCTTAGAGAAATACAAGTCAAAATCACAGTATCACCTCATAACTATGAGGAAAGCTACTAACAAAAGAAAAAATGATAAATGTTGGTGAGGATATGGAGGAATCGGAGCCCTTGTACACTATAGGTGGAATAGTAGAATTGTATAACCATTGTAGAAAATATTTAAAATAGTAGTACTATATGATCCAGAAATTCCACTTCTGGGCATTCATCCAAAAGAATAGATAGCAGTATCTCAAAGATACATTGGCACACCCATGTTCATAGCAGCATCATTCATAATAGCTAAGAGATAGAAGCAACCCAAGAGACAATTGACAGATGACTTACTTTGTGGTATATGCACACAATGAAATATTATATTGCCTTAAGAAGAAAGGAAGTCCTGTCACATGCTACAACTTGGATGAAACTCATTGACATCTTGGTAAGTGAAATAAGTCAGTCACAAAAAAGACAAATATTGTATGATATCACTTACGTTAGGTATCTATAGTAATCAGATACATAGAAACAAAGAGTAGAGGGCTGGGATGGGATGCAGCTCAGTGGTAGAGCCTCACATGTGTGGAGTGCTAGGTTTGATCCCCAGCGCTGAAAAAGAGTGGAAATAAAATGGTAGTTGGGTTGGGCGTGGTGGCGCACGCTTGTAATCCCAGTACTTTGGGAGGCAGAGACCGGAGGATCCAGGTTCGCGGCCAGCCTCAGCTCGCGCACGCTCTCTCTCTCTCTCTCTCTCTCTCTGTCTCTCTCTCTCTCTACTTAGTGAGGCCCTCCGCAACTTCGTGAGACCCGGTTTCAAAATAAAGTATAAAAAATAGGGCCGGGGGCATAGCACGGAGGTAGAACACCCCTGGGTTCAATCCCCGGTACCGCAAAAAAAAAAAAAAAATGGTGGTTACAAGGGGCTCAGCAGAGGGTGGAAATAGAATTTGTTTAATAAGTATAGAAGCCGAGTGTGGTGACACATGCTTGTAATCCCAGTACTTGGGAGACTGAGACCAGAGGATCCGGGTTTGCCGCCAGCCTCAGCTACTGAGTGAGGCCCTCTGCAACTTAGTAAGACCTTGTTTCAAAATAAAGAATATAAAATAGGGCTGGGGGTGTAGCTCAGAGGTAGAATGGCCCTGGGTTCAATCCCCAGTACTGGAAAAAGTAATAAGTAAAGAGTTTCAATTTTTCAAAATGAAAAGTTCTAGAGATCTATTGTTCTACAATATAAAAATACTTAACACTACTAAACACCACACTTAAAACACTTTTGAAATGGTAAATTTTAAATTATATTTTATTCATTACAATTTAAAGAGAAAAAATGTAAAGCATTCTAAAGCTCCTTTCTGTAACCTCCTTCTTTAGAGACATTACTGAGACGCTGTCCACATGGCACTGTTCCATGTTCAATGAATGTATAAACCCAGATCTAAATTATCAGCAGGCTTCTCTGATGGTCTCTGTGGAGACTTGTGCACCTGCCAAGCTTGTGCTGTATGCCACAAGCCCTCCCAAGCAGTGTCAAAAACATGGACTTTGAAACCCAGCACAGTAGAAGTGTTCTGAGTCCTATCAGTACCCCCCACTAGCTATGAAATTTGGGAAAACCTTCCCAATCCTCATTTCTTCACCTATGGTCTGGGAATAAGAGTACTTATATCTTAGGGCATTATGGGTGTTAAATGAGATAATAAATGAAAATATTGGGCACAATACCTCTTACATAGTAAGTGGTATTTAATAAATGCAGCTAGAAAGCCAGGTGTGGTGGTGCACATCTGTAATCCTAATACTTGGGAGGTTGAGACAGGAGGATTGAAAGATGGAGGCCAGCCACAGCAGTTTAGTGAGGCCCTCAGTAACTTAATGAAACCCCGTTTCCAAAAAAAAAAAGCAAATTAGGGCTGCAGGTATAAGGTAGAATGCCCCTGGGTGTAATTCCCAGTACCAAAAATAATGAATAAATAAATAAATAAATAAATGTAGCCAGAGATATTTCTCTATGTTCTTTAATACCATTCTTCCCACCACTTCTTCTATCCTGGATAAAGAATGGGAAGGGATTCCTACCCCTCCATCCTGGTGTTTCCTCCCTGTTTATTTACTTAGCAACCATTTATTAAACACCTGCTGAATTCCCAGGCTCTGGGCTAGGCATGGGGCATGTGATACAGAGATGTTGCATCATAAAGGGTTTTCATCTTGGTAGAAGAGACAAATGTGCACTGAGAGAAGTAAATTAGAAGTGTGGGTTGGAGAAGAAGTGCTGGCATGGAGTGAGCACAAAGCTGTCTAATGTCCAGGCTCCAAATTAAAATGCCAATATTATTAAGCTCTTTTTAAACCCCATCTGCAGGAAAGTTAACAATAATAATAATATAATGATAAATTGCTTTACTCTGAAAGACTGAAAATAAGCTGTTCAAAGAAGCCAAAGACAGAACCTATCTGCTTTGTTTCATCTTCACAACACCTTTGTATGTTTGAAAATAATTTCACCTATTTTAATCCTTGGGAAGAGGATCCAGAAACAGAATGTGATTAGTTTGGGGGCTTTTCTTCTTTCTTCTCCAAAAACAAGAAAAAATCAATTTATTGTATGCACAGTGCTAAAGATGTGTGTGGTGTGTGTGCATAATTTTTCCTTGTAGCATCTCTGCAAAGCAGAATCTGTGTTCTAATTTTACAGATGATGGAAATGAGGCTCAGAGATGTTCTACAATCTCTTTTGTCACACATCTGGTCAGTCTGCTTGCCCTGGAATCCTGTGTTAGTCCCAATCCTCCATCCTGGAAGGAGCTATGACTTCTCTTCAATTGGAGGTGTCTTATTTTTCCTCAAAATTTTAGAAAGAAACCAGATCCAAAACTATCTTTAATGGAGATCTTTTTTTAAAAATGGAAAGCTGGGATAATCAGTGACCCAAAGAACCTTGAATTCTCAAGCTTTTTAAGTTCTTGTAACCAATTAGATAACCAAAGAAAGGCTGTTTCAAATATTGCAGCAAGTTAAACTTTCTTTCAAGACAGTTTGTGAATTCCATGTCCATGCATCTTGAAGAGGTGGGAACTGCAAATGGGTACCCATATGATGCTGTGTTAACATTCTCTCCCCTGCTTCAATGGCGGAAAAGATTAATATATCATCCAGTTAATACAAATTGTAATTTATTTCCAAAGTGCTATGTTTCCTTTACAGCATCAAATCTGGCAGCTCTGTGCCGGTGCTGTTCTGTCAGCTGGAATAAAGCCTTTAATGAACTTGTCTACGGAATAGCAAATGGTAAATCTGCTACACAACCTGCAGCCCTACTGCTCAGACCCTCATCATTTGCCCTACCAACTTCCACATCAGCTACAGCTAAAAAGAATCCATCCATGACCTAATAAACTGCAAACCAGCCACCAGAATCTGCAAAATTAGTTCTAGCTCATTCAGGTTCCATTCCACAATCCTGCCACTTTACCCAGTGAGTGCGCAGAAGACAAGAACGATTTATCCCAATAATTTCACCAACCCTGAAATGCTATTTCCCTCAACAGACAATATTCTTCAGGACTGTGTAATTCAGATTGCCTCTTCCAAGAAGATGAGTAGGGTCATGTGGGGTCTTAACAGGTGCTTCTAGAGTCTTCACTGGGTAAGTCTTGACTGCTGTACAGACCACGTTTTACCTAGCAACTAGGCTTTACCAACCTTCCATATTTCCCTGGGCCATGGACGGAAGTTTTTCCATCTATCCATAGCATTTCTTTTCTTTTATTGGTTCATTGTAATCATACACCCTGATGAGGTTCAAGGTGGTAGAGACATACACGCACACATCACTCATTTAGCCTTCCCCCAATTCCCACCCCCTTCCCTCCCCCTTCCCTCCTTCTCAAGCTCATCGTAGTGATTGACTTTGATAAGTTTGTGTAAGTTTGATAAGTTCGTGTAAACACCCATTACGGTGTTTCTCTCTCTCCCCCTCCCATCTCTCTCAGTTAGGTCATCTTCACTCATCTAAGGTTTCTCCTCCTTTGTCTGGAGTCCCCCTATGTCCCATTTTCTCCCTAGCTTCCACATATTAGGGAGAACATCTGACTTTTCACTTCTTGTGACTGACTAATCTCACTTAGCATAATGTTCTCCAAATCCATCCATTTTCCTGCAAATGACATAATTTTGTTCTTCTTTATGACTGAGTAAAATTTCAGTGTGTACATATCCCACAGTTTTGTAATCTAGTCATCTGTTGATGGGCATCATGGATGGTTCCAAAGTTTGGCAATTGTGAATTGTGCAGCTATAAACATAGATATGCATACATCAGTCTGGTAGTTTGTTTTTTATTCTTTTGGGTAGATACTTAGAAGTTGTACTGCTGGGTCATATGGTAGGTTCATTCCCATTCTTCTAAGGATCCTCCACACCATTTTCAAAGTGGTTACACTAGGTTGCAATCCCACCAACAATGTATTAGAGTTCCTACTTCTCCACATCCTTGCCATCATTTGTTGTTGTTTGTGTTTTTAATGATTGTCATTCCATTTGGGGTTAGGTGAAATCTCAGGATAGTTTTGATTTGCCCCTGGGTTGCCCCTGTGTGCCCCAGTAACACACACACACACACACACACACACACACACAATTAAGAACAGAATTATGTGGTCCAAGGCCTGAAAACGTAAGTATTTCTCAAAATGTAGTAATCATGACCTCTTGCATAAAATTTAACATTTGAAAATATCTTCCATATGAATTTCTCATACCCCTACAAGTATAAGAATATCTTAATTTCAAGTTTTTAAAGTTTACCTTAGGAAATAAAAGATAATCCCATTTGATTCCAATGTAACTTAATAATCACAAATCCTTAAAGTTTATGCAAGCCTGTTTCTTTTATCTTCATGAGATCAAAGATGTAATTTATTTATTTATTTATTTATTTATTTATTTATTTATTTGCAGTACCGGGGATTGAACACAGGGGCGTTCTACCTCCGTGCTACGCCCCCGGCCCTAGTTTTTATACTTTATTTTGAAACCGGGTCTCACGAAGTTGCGGAGGGCCTCACTAAGTATATATAGAGAGAGACAGAGAGAGAGAGAAAGAGAGAGAGAAAGCTGAGGCTGGCCGCGAACCCGGATCCTCCGGTCTCTGCCTCCCAAAGTACTGGGATTACAAGCGTGCGCCACCACGCCCGGCTAAAGATGTAATTTATAAACTGATGAACATTTGCTCATTAATTTAGGGGCAGTTATTGAGAGACTAATGCATGCTGGGCACTGTGTCTGTGTGCATGAAACACAACTATGTTCAGTCCTTTGCTTTAGAAAAACACAATTTAGTGGGCGAGACAAAGTAGCTAGAATACTGAGTGATAGACTGAGCAATCTGAATAGATGATATTGGTACATTATAATAGAGATGAAGATTAATTACTCCTTGAGTGAGCAGAGATTTTACAGAAGAAGTACATCCTGTGAGTTTTAAAGAATGAGTTTGTCAAGAGAACAATTTCTCAATAAATGTGTATCACATAATCAGGAAAAAGTGTTAGAGTCATTATTTCAAGATGATGAGATTATAGATAATTATCTTTCTCTTTATTCTTTTTTTTCACTGTGTCCAAATCATGTTCTAGTTCTATAATGAGAAAGTAATAAAATATTAATATCACAAAATGAACTCTGTTGTTTATGGTTAAGGTCATTAAGTTTTGTCAAGCTAGAGATAATTTTTCTTGAATTCATCAAAAGTCACAGCCTGATGATCAAAAATGCCAAATATAATATTTAGTTTCCTGGAAGAAAGCTAATATAGTTAGCATTGACTTTCCTAGAAAGCTGTCCAGAAACAATCACAAGTTCCAGTAAGTAACACTATTGGAAGAATGGGCTTACTTTATGTACAGGTCTGCATTGGTCAAGGTTCTCTAGAGGCATGGAACCAACAGGAGAGGGGAGGGGGCGAGGGACAAGTCTAAGCCATTTCTGCCTCCACACTTCTTCTCTTACATCTTACATGGCCATGCACCTCACACCTCTTGTAGTTTCTGAATACACCATGCACCTGTCGCTGTTTTCTTTACTTGCCCTTCCTTCACTGTTTGTCACACTTGTACACGATTCAAGATTTACCATATGACATTTCTTTTGTAATGCATTCTATGATATAAAGAGATATGGGATGTACATGTTAGTTTTCCTACCAATATGAAAACCAAAGGGTCTTTAAAGAGGGCACACGCCTATAATCCTAGTATTGGGAGGCTGAGATAGGTGGATTGCAGGCTCAAGGCCTGTCTCAGCAACTTAGTGAGACCCTCAGCAACTTCATAAGACTCTGTTTCAAAGTAAAAAGTAAAGTAGGACTGGGGGTGTAACTCAAAGGTAGAATGTCTCTGAGTTCAATCACCAGCCAGTACTAAGAGAGACAGAGAGAGAGAGAGGACACTGCTAGTTTTAGGATCCCTCAGCTATGGCCCTCCTTGCTTTGGTGACCCCTTTGGGCATATCCTCCTGTAGCTCCACCCCTCAATCATCTCTCCTGAATATATTATAATGTTCACTTTCTGATCTTTCTGGTCTTTTTCTGATTCAATGTGGGTAAGCAATACTTACACCTCAGTCCTGGCCTCAGGGCTTCCTTAGATGCCTGAATTCCCCTTGAGAACAGAAGCACTGGGCAATTTTAATTCAAGAACATTGATTCTTTGCAGTGATATTGATTCTATTATACTGGACAGAAGCTTTTTCTGGCTAGGGAGTAATTTGGAGTAATTTTAATGCATGCCTAGTTATATAGGTTTTCCATCAAAATTGAACACCTGTAGTTATTATTCAATAAATATAATTTGTTAAATGAAAGTGCCTTTGAGACATATTCAACAAATCTTATTGAATTCTTATTGCACATCATACTTCAAAGAGTGTGCATTCTAGTGTGGGGGACAGAATAAGTATATCCAAATAACAATATGAAGCTGGGCGTGATAACACACACCTATAATCCCAGTACTTGGGAGGCTGAGACAAGAGGCCCACAGGTTTGGGACCAGGGTGTTATAACTTAGTAAGACCCTGTTTCAAAATAAAAAATAAAAAGGACTTGGGGTATAGCTCAGAGGTAGAATGACCCTGGTTTCAATCCCCCATACCACAAAAAAATATGTAAAACTCGTGGATACAGAACTGCTTCTGACATGAAAATTAATTATTCAGAGTATTCTAAGAAACTCTTCAACAAGTTTAATTCATATACATTTATTTCCTATTTCACCACACTTCCCAAAAATATATTTTAAAAACTGAGTTGAAAAGTCTCCAGAAAGAATGTGGAGGAATATGTGAAAAATGGGAGAAACAGTCTTATTGTATTTCCTTATTTTTCCTTCCTTATTGTATTTTCCTTATTCATGATTTGATTGTACAACCTTAAACCAGCCACTCTCAAAATATTTTACGTAAGAGCCCATTTCACATCTAGCCTACTTAAAATCATTTTGCAATTGGAAAAGAATTTAGCACCAAGAAACAATCTAAGAGGAAAAGTAAAAATCAAAATGCCATAAACAATATCAGTTGACCAAAACATCAACCTAAATCAACAGAGGTCATGCTCTAATAGCAAAGTTAGAGAGATACAACTGCCCCCTGAGTGCACATTACCAGTCAAGTCTGCAAAGTTACCCACCTGAAATGACAATCAGATTTCCTAGCCTACCACTAACTCACCAGTCCAGTTGAAAGACATGCCAACTAAAGGAGACTGTCAACTCATCTTTAGTCACACATAAAAATGAAAGTCATTTGTCCCCCAGAATCCAAAAGATGATTTTATTTTTATTAATTTGTAGGCAGCTAAAAGCACACAGCTGACCAAGAGATTATGGCAATACTTAAAGAAGTAGTTTTCCAATGAAATGAATGCGAGGGATAAGGCAAAGCTGAAGGAGACCAACAGATCAATGATAAGAAGAAATATTTGTGTATTTAAAATGGAATATATCACTAGGCACAGTGGTGCATGCCTGGAATCCCAGTACTTGGGAGGCTAAGACAGGAGGCTCATAGACCCTGTTTCAGAATAAACAAAATAAAAAGGACTGGGTGTGTAGCTAAGAGGTACAATGCTCCTGGGTTCAGTCCCCAGTAATTAATAAATAAATAAATAAATAAATAAATAAAATGGAACATGCATGTTCTGGTAACTAGGAATAAATTCTGGAGCCACAATGTCAGGTATCAAATCTCTGCACACTTCACACATCAGCTGTGTTACCTTGGGCATATCACTTAAGCTCTCTATATCTTAATCTTTATCTGTAAAATGGGGATAATAATGCTTTGATAGAGTGTTTGTAATGAGTTAATATATGCAAATTACCTAGGACAGTATCTGGCACACAGTAAAAGACATGTTTTCTTTGTTGTTATTTCTAATAGGAAGGAACAAGTTCAGAGGGTGAGCTGAATATGAAGATAAGAAATAATATTTTCAAGAGACTAAGGGGCATAAACAAAGCAGAACTTAAGCTAGGAGTACTATTAGTTTCTTCTTTGGAAAATAAAGATAGGATGGGATACTTGGAAATATTTGAAGGTCTTTACTTGGTATTGGCAAATATGATAGCTCCTTCCCAATAATTTTATTTTTCTATTAAAAATGGGAGCTAAAATAATCTACAAAGACAGTAGGAAGAAAATAAGGGTGTTTAGAAAACTGAGACAAGAAAGAGGTGCTCAAAATAGTTGCTATAGACAACAGAAGAGCAGTTGACAAAAAAAAACATGATTACCCCAGAATATCAAGGGCCCATTTGGTGAGACTGGTGAACCTAGATTCATAAAGAAAAAAATCTGTCTCTAGAGGGAATTTCTCCAGGAGAATTATGTGCTCAGATGTAGGAATGGAGAAAACAAGTAATTGGTGTGTTTTGGGGGGTTCACCCAAGATTAGTGTTCTGTCACAAGGTTGTGATAAAATACAGCAGACAAGTAAATTTAGGTCATTTTCAAAAGTCCTATTGAAATAATGACATCATGGAATCAAGACTTGATGAGAAAAATAAAGAAAGGTTGTATATTTTGGCGAAGGCAGAATTGTCAATGAAATAGAAATACCATTTTTTCCAGTGCTAAGGATCAAACCCAAGGCCTTATGCATGCCTGCTAGGCAAGTGCTCTACCACCGAGCTACATCCCCGACCCAAGATATCTCTTAAAGAGTGGTTGCAGGGTAGTTGAAGCTGGAAGAAGATAACTTTGTGGTGAAAAAAATGGGAAATTTGAATTAATGGTAGTTTTAGGTAGGCAATTACAGTGATAGCAAATTATCACTTTGTTACCATGGGAGGGAATTAAAATAGTAGGCCACTGGGGATGAGAAGGTGAAGACAGATCACCTGCACACACACTGAGGTCATTAAGAAAGTCGAAGGGCCTGCACCAGAGAGCTGATAAATCAGGACATGATGACATTCCAGCCGATATCTGTGGGATGAGTAGCTATGCTCCTACAAAATTTTACTAAAATTTGAAAGATGAACTAAGCAACCATCTCCATAATAAAAAACATGAAAATGTAACTTTTAAAATGTCTAGCACTTCATGGATTTATATTCTGTGACAATAATATAATTGTAACCATCATCACTAACCTATTTTAAAGATGAAAATAATGAAAGTTGAGTAACTCACCCAAGTCACAAATATTCTAACTGACTGAATTGATAGTCAAATGCAAATCACCTGATTCTAAATCTTACAACGCTGATCCTGATCTGAACCAGATGGACCCTGGAAATAGAATGGTACACGTCTAGCTCATGTAGTTCAACATCCTACTCACCTGAATGGCTGATGAATAGGTCCCCACATTATGGGTGACATTTATGAAAGGCATAGAGCAAGAATATGAAGTCCCTTCTAAATTTGATGTTCCATCATTTGAATGTCTTAACGTGTCTTTTATGATGAATAAGTTTAATAAGCTTGGCCATTCTCTATGGCCCTAGAAAACTCTAGGCCCAGGCACTTCCTGAGGCCCTTAATAATACAATTGATAATGTCTCAATAAAACATCCTCAGAAACAGAAATGTCATAGAAACATGTAGGCCACTAAATTAGCTGGTTATTCTTTGTCATCACACACTACAGAGTTTAATTCTTTATGGGACTATATTCAAGATCAGAAGTTGAAAGAGAGGAAATTTGATCTTGGTCCATTGAAGAAAATGATTCTACACTCAGAATTAGATTCCTTACTTTGCATAAATCCTATTTTGTAAGAGTGAATTAATTATCCATAAAAAGAAATGAGGAGCTACAGTTCTATTTTAAAGCTTGATATACCCTCACCAGCACTGGAAATTGAAAAGATCAATCTTGCAATGAATGGAAAGTTGTCTTCAAGCCATAAACGATGGTTTTAAGAATGACTATCTCAAGGAGGCAGGAGAGGAAAAAAAGGTGAATGGAATGTTGAAGTATACTGTCACTTGCCCCATACTTTCTTGGTTTGTATTCTTATTAGAGGAAAAATTGAGCATATTTTTCCACCAATCCCTAGATGCTAAAGGCTTGAAGGTTACCATGGTCCATTTCATTAAAAGCCTTTCATACTCAGAGTTCTACATAGAGAAAAAATAATAAATAAAATTGTGGCTTCAAGTAGCAAAATTATCCTAAAATGTTAAGCAGGGATATAGATATGATTTTGAAGGTCAGCTCCCCTATTTAATAAAATTGAGTTGGTGATTTAACCTCAGTTTTTTATCACCTGTAAAGGGGAGTAATAATAGACACATTTTATTGAATTATTTAACATAAAGTTCGAGTATGTTTAAATTCTAAAAGAATACACTAGTCAATGATTTTCAGTTATTATTCTCTTTTAATCTCTGCAGCTCCCCTGCTGTTTGTTAAGCATCTGGAAGTTATCCCTGTCTCTACCCTGGTTCAGAGCCTTGCATGGAGTAAGTAATCAATAATTGTTAACATGAATATGTGACTCAGTGAATAGCCTATACCGATGGAGACCATATTGCCCCCGAGCAGTCCTCTTGTACTTTCAGTCTTTTATTCTCAAAAAGTCCTTGTTTAGATGATTAATTATATGGTAACCTTATTTATGCTATTCTTATTCCTTGTTTACAAACCAATTTCTCCAGATTTTATCTAGGCAGGCATTTTCTTAATAGGTCTTCCAGGGATGCAAAGAAAACTTGACTAGGATTATCCCACAAGCAATTTTTTTGACAAATACAAGCTAGTTTTTAGTCTCTTCCTTTACAGACAAAGCTCTGTGATAGAAGACAGAGAACTTGATTTCGATTTCAAATGACTTATAAAGTCCCAACTTTGCAGTATACCTCCTGGAGATCTTGGGCAGGTCACATAACTTCATTTCCCTCATTTTTAGTAAAGTGAGATTAATAATCCCTACCATATAAGAATTTGGGGACAATTAAATGAAATAATGTAAGTGAAAAATGCTTTGAAAGCTCTAATACTATGTCAGTAACTATGATTGGTGCTTTAAATTAATGAGAAAAGGAATCATTCTCTTTCTATCTTGGTTACAATTGATCAAAATCTTTAATCTTCAAATTTGATCCTGCTTTTCAACAGTTGAAAAGGGGCATGACTGAGCTATAGGTTTTAGTAAAAGAGTTTTATTATAAAGTAAAAAAAAGAATTGAAAGAAAAAGAGGGGCAAATATCACCAATGCCACTCATTTAGCCTGGATTTTCCTTCTCTCTCATCATCTCTCCACCTACCAACCCCATCCACACCACTCCAGGCCCATCTGGTGATTTCTTACATTCCAGTCGAGGCTCATATCCCCTATCATCCACTCTAGAAAAACTTCTCCAGGTAGAACTAGTCACCAGTACTGTCAGTTCCTCACCGTATGTGGTACTTCATTTCTATGTTTGTACCTGTCACAGAGAAATATATTTATCTGTTTGCATGATTATCTCCACTACTAAGCTATGGCCCCTTTAAGCAGGGGTCTATATGTTATTTATCTTTCTATTACAATAATTAGGCTATACAATGACACATGAAAATCCAGGACACAGTGGAACTGGATTGAAGTGACTGTTTGTTGAGCATATACTATAGATCAGAAAATATGTTGGTGCTTTTCATGTGTTGCCTCATTTAATCCTCAAAACAACCTAACAAAATAGATATCCTGCTACCATTTTAAAATGAAAAAAAAAAAACTGCTGGACATGGTGGCACACACCTGTAATCCCAGTACTTGGGAAGCTGAGACAGAAGGATCGCAGGTTCGAAACTAGCCTTTGCAATTTAGTGAGGTCCCTCATCAGCTTAGCAAGATCCTATTTTAAAACAAAGTAAAATAAAATAAAATGGGGCTGGGGGTATAGCTCAGAGATAGAATGCCTCTAGGTTCAACCTCCAATACCAAAAAAAATTTTAATTTAATTAAAAAAAAACTGGGGCTGAACCGCACAAAAGCTTCCTCATTCCATAATTTTCTGTATGGACTACATTTCAAACTTGTGTTCATTAATAAGAAATTGAATTACAGAAATATAATAGCTATATATATATATATATATATATATATATCTTCTTATTACTATAGTCTAAAAATAAACATTTTAACTGAAAAAAAAACCTTCTTGAGTCTGTGAGCTTGCCCAGACCTGTTGATTAGCTAGAAAAGAAAACTCTCCATTTATCAGATTTTTTGACACTGAAAATCTGATCATTCCAAACTGCAGTGGAGGAGCCATTCCTGAGACATTGGAGGAAATAAATGGCAGTATAGATGCTCTATCTGAGAAATCTAAAAGCTAGGCATGTCCTTTATCTATTGGAGAAGCGCAGTAGTTAATCAATTTGAACTAGGAAGTATGGGACCAAGGCTTACCAAATAAAATAATAGTACTGATGTTAGTTGAGCCAAGAATGAAGCATGGAGTAGTAAAAGATAAGGAAGACATATTCAGATAACAGGACTGTAATTATAAGTGACTTTTAGCCTCAGCAAAATTAATTGAGATTCTCTTGATAGATGGCTAAGACTAAGCCCTAAATGACATTGACTGTGAGCTATTGCTTTCTGGTACAAACTCTGGGAGAATTTCCCTGAAGTGAGTCAAAGCTAGATCTACCCCAACGACGATGCATGAGATGGATAGGAAATGTGTCAAGTGATTGATCAGATGCTTGGCCACAGGGTTGCTGACTATAATTTTTAGAAATTGAAAAGCAGTTTTTACAAGAAATTGGGCTTTAAACTATATCATCTTGGGAGGAAAGAGGAAGGTCACAGAGAATAGATAGTCTCAGTGGGAGGCAATAGATTCACCTCTGAATTAATTTTTAAATTCCTCCGTGATGGCCTATCATCACCACTTCTGATCATCCAATCCAACCTCCGCAGTGCCATTAACATTATCATTTTAAAACACTGAGCTGCTCAAAATATTTTAGGGCTCCCACTGTCCCACCGGATGAAGTCCTTCCTTTCTCGTATGAAATGTCGTTCATGATGCAGACCAGATTTATATTCGTAAAGCATAACATTCCTAAAGCATAACTCTTTCTAAAGTATCACCATTTTTACGTGCTTAAAAAGTACCTGACGTGTTCTTTCTCCTTTCTGCTTTTTTTGGTGACTCCTATGCAGGTGGCACCTTCTCTCTAAAGGAAGTTCTCCTAGGCAGGATAGCGGTAGCACCTAAGCATTCATCTGTATAGCACCATCCTTAGAATTATCCGTCTCTGCCTCCAAGTAGCTAGCAGAGACCATGACATACTAAACACTGCATATACTCCAGGGACTCACACCTATATTGAGCACTCATCACATTCTCTAAGTCCTGGAAAAGCTTGCTTAATATTACAGAGGTGAAGGAAGTAAGAAAATCATAAAATCAGCAAATATATAGCAAGTGATGATAATTGCTATGAAGAAATGTAAAAAGGGGTAAGAGAATAAAAGTGATAGGAGAAGGGTGTTATTTTTCACTTGGACAGTCAGGAAAGATCTTCTGAAAATGTTACATTTGGTATTTACACAGAGACATTTCATCCAAGACATGAAGTAAGCCAGAGGATGTACCATGTGGGTGGCATCCAAACAGGGGAGCATCTTAGGAGAGTTATCCAGTATTCTGGAGCAAGAAAAGCTGGGTATAGAAAATGAACTACATCCTAGAAAGGACTGAAGGTCAAAGCTGAGGAATCAGAATAGAGAGCCCTGACTCTGGTGTTCAAGACCCAAATTGGTGTTGCTAGGATACCAACGGCTGTTGGGGGGAGGAGAAAGAGAGAGACAGAGACAGAGACAGAGAGAGAATATGAATATATATGTGACAGAGAGAAGAAAACATGTGTGTGCATGTATGTATGTGTGAGAGAAAGAATGTGAATGTAAGAAATAGAAAAAAGAAAGACTGTGTGTGTGTGTGTGTGTGTGTGTGTGTGTGTGTGTGTGTGTGTATACCATGCATGTATGAGGTCAGGAGGAAACTGTGGGGTGGGAAGCTGGAGTAGGGTAGATTGCAGATATCCCTAGAATCTCTGGTAGACAAACTAAGAGTGCAAATAGACTTGGATAACAATGGGTACTTGAATTCCATTTTCCTGTGTGCAGTGCCACAGTCACTGCCATGTGGAGCACTCAGGGTGGGAAGACACTAGAGTATCAGCATCGCTGGGATCAGGGGTTTTCAACAGCACCACTGACAGTTTGGACCAGACAACTCTTTGTTGTGAGGGGCTGCCCTGTGCCTTGTAAAACGTTTGGTGGCATCTCTGGCCTCTTCCCAGTTTCAAGATGTTGTCAAATGTCCCCTGGAAGGAGGGGGAGAAAATCAACCCCAGTTAAAAAGCACTGCTGTAGGGTAGGTAAAGGAATAGAGTGGAGAGAAAGACCGTGGAAGCCATGAAGACACCACAGCCAATTCAAGCAAATAGGCCTGAGGAGTCTGCAGTGAATTTTATTTGCGGTTTCATTTATGAGGCAGCCTCGATTAATGAGAAATGTCTTCAGAATTCTGTTCCTGATCCTTGAGAATCTTCAACTGTTCAAAAGTCAGTTATGCTAATTTCACCAAGCCAAACAAATGAAAATAATTAATTTTAGAAAGATTCTGAATAACCAGGTTTATAAAGATAATAGGAGTTCATCAAATCCTCTTTTCTGGCATAGTACAATTAATCGAGGTTATGTTGACTTGTAACAAGTGTCAAGTTCAATTCTGTGTTTGGTAAAAATTGGACTTTCTCTTTAAGATGTTAACTTTTATTCTTTCATTTTCAACAAGCCTGTATTGAGTGATTACAGTGTGCTCATATATAGGTGTTTGAGAGGCATAAGATACAGTCTCTGGCCTTTGGGATACATGATGAAAAAGACACATGTATTTGGAACCCTTCTACTTCTGATCAGTTCAAACCTTAGTAAAACAGTACAAGCTGCTGACTCCCTTTCCTGACTCCTGAATTAGAGACAGGGAAACTGATGGATCCAAGATTTATTTTGGACACCAGATTATTAACATAAAATCTAAAAAATTCCTGGGTAGACAGAGTGACTGGGTAATGGGTGTGTTAGGAGAGAAATGACAGTCTAGATCAAAAGAGAGGTGTGTGTCTTAAGATTTCATTCCTCTTTGCAGGCAGACTTTACCTACCAAACCAACTGATATCTCCAGAGGAATGCTTATTCGCAAAAAGAGAACACGAAGCATTTATAGAATGCAAACATTACAGAAAATCCTACAAACTGAACAACCTACATACATTATTTGAGGCAGTTCTCATGAACTAATCAGAATAATAACTCAAAATATGCATAAAAAATAATGTCAAATAAGTAAAGATATTAGAGATATCAGAATAATAATTCAAATTAAGTATAATAGTCTCAAATAAAGATATTAGTGATATGCCACATTTCCCCTAATATTTTTACTTCTTTGAGACTATTTATTATACTTATTTTGAATTATTATTCTGATTAGTTCATTAGGACTGCTTCTAATAATGCATGTAGGTTGTTCAGTTTGTAGGGGTTTTTCATAATGCTTTTGCATTCTGAAGAATAAAATTATGTCATTTGCAAGAAAATGGATGGAACTATTGGACATCATGCAAAGTGAGATCAGCCAGTCTCAGAAAGTCAAGAGCCATATGGTTTCTCTCATATGCAGGAGCCAGAGAGAAAATAGGAAAGAAAGGAGACTTCATGAAAATGAGGAAAGAGACAATTAGAATATTGGGAAGGGATTAGAGGTGGGAGGAGTGGAAGGGGAAAAGGGGGCTTGAGGGAGGAAAAATACCAAATAATGTTGAATTCATATATGAAGGTAACATTTATAATCACACTATCATGTACAGGGAGGGAGGAGAGAGGCAGGAGTGTGGGTAAGGAGGAAAACATACCAAGAGATGTTGTGTGCATATATGAATGTATCACTTTGAATTTTACTATGATGTATAATTATGATGTACCAATAAAATAAATAAACAAACAGTAAGACATTTTGGTAGAAAAATAAACTTATTAGGGAAGATAAGCAGGAAGAACAGTGAGCATCAAGAAAATTATAGCAGTTAAAATAAGGAGCTCAAGTCAGGAGTGATGTGTATACCTGAAATTCCAATACTTGGGAGGCTGAGACAGGAGGATCATAAGTTCGAGGACAGACTCAATCCCCAGTACACACAAAAAAGAAGCTCAATAAGTTGGTTGAATAACAGAATGGATAATATAAAGCATAAATAAGCATAAGTGAGCTTAACTTAGGATAAAAACTCTCTCAAAGAGTATCAGGAATAACTGAGTTAGACAGATATTTTAATATTAATGCCAGAGGAAAATAATAACAATAAAAGAAAAACATTATTTTAGTTGTAACTTGAAATATCAGACATATAATTGAAAATTTCATATAATATAAACTAATTCTTAAAAATAGTTTAGCTGATAAAAGCATTATCTGTATGAGATAATTTTAAAGCAATATAATATAGAAAGCAAGAAAAAGTAAAAATACACAAAATAAGGATAATCCAAACAAAAGTCATAGTTAGTAATTTTATGTTAGTCAAATAAAATTTAAGATGGAGAACATCAGAACTGTCCAAAGGACGGATGTCACATACTGGCAAAATGAGCAATAAATTGTCTTAGAGATCATATTTTCACATAAATTTAACACTATTATTTAAATCTATATAAAAAGCAGCTGATAGAAACAGATAGAGAAAAAGTCAAATAAAATTATATTGAAGAGTTCAGTATATAGCCACTTAAAACCTGATAAAGTAATAAACAAAAAAGGCAAAATGACAAAAGGTATAAATAATTCACAGAAGGAAAAACCTAACAGGCTATCAATATATGAAGGCAGCTAAAATTCACTAGTGATCAGAAAAATGCTGGTAATTAATTTTTTTCCATATTTCTTTCAGAATCAATGAATTAAGGCATATATTTGATAATATGTATAAATAGTAAAACATAATTTACAGGGTGGAAAATACTTTTCAGCCTGCCATGCATATGTAAATTTAAAACATGCATAAACAAAATGGCACTGTATTATCTTAAAATTTTTGCATAAAGAAGAACGTAAATTCATCAGAATGACCACCCACATTGGGTAGAGATGAGGATAGGATGAAGAATGGAATAGGAAAATGAAGTGAAAGGAGATTCCTCTTGTGTTGACCAATGATGATTCTCACCCCACGAACCAATGAATATGACCTGATCAACTCTGTGAACCTTAGAAAAATAAATTACACTGCTTGGGAAGCAGAGAAGAAGGAGAAACCAGTTGTATGGTAAGTGGATTGCAAATGCTTCCCAGAGGCAAAAACAACTAGACTGAATCTTCACAGGGAAGTAGGATTATTAGATAGGGAATGCAGGAAGAAAATAGTTTCAAATGTATGAAACCTCATTCTCAAGGACAGTCAAGAAAGAGATCACCATACTCCGGGAACTGCAAGTAGGGTGGTAAGATCTGGTGAACTGGAGGGGTGAGAACGGGCGCATGGTAGGAGATGCATGCCTGGTGGCAAGGACAGAGTGATAGATTGGGTCCAGATTGTGACACTCTTGTTTGCTCTGCTAGGAAGCCACTGCAAACCTACAGAGGGGGGAATAAGGGACAGAATGACCCTGGATAGCTTATGAAAACCACATGGAAGAATTTCTAAGCTGTCACAAACTAGCCGACCTGTCACGACTCCAGAGCTGGAGTGGAGTGAAGCAGTTAGCTAAAATGAGGCTCCTGTAAAGAATGTCCCTGTCACTCTGTCTAGGGTGGCATCTGCTGTAACTAGAGACTAGCAAGTCAGCAGACACTTTGATCATGAAATGATTGATGTCAGCCATCGTGTGTCGGAGTGGCAGCCACACATCTGTCATCAGGACTGTGTTGTTTAAAAAAGACTTTAATTGCCTCTGGATTATAAATAAAATGAACCCAGAATCACAGATAAATTATGGGATCACTGCTAATTTGCAGATTGTTTTATGAAGGACAAAGTAAGCCCTCCATGGGCTAGGATGAAAAAGTAATTTTAGGATAGAAGTGTAGGCAGGAGTGTTTTAATAACAAATGGCAACGTTCATCCTATGACAAGACCCTCGATTCAGAAAAATGTCAGGCTGATGTATTCCTTTTTCTGTCCTGTATTTAATCAGTTGTAGAAGGTATTGATGGAAGAAGAAGAAGGCTGTAAGAAAAGGGCTTGTGAATGTCAACGTTAGAAGAAATAGTTTCATTTAGGTAATCTCTTTAAATTCACTGTGCATAATAGCTACAATTTAATGTCTCCATACCTGCTTTTATCTGTCTGTCTCTGATATTTCCCTCTCCTCCACTCCCCACTGTCTCTGCTCCACTGTAATCCCTTAGCCTCCTCTTCCTCACTTCTGTCTCTCACCTGCCTCTGCAGAATGAATCCTCCTGAAGCACCACTAGGATGAGTCAAGTCCCTTGCTCAGACACTCCTCCAGGCTGAACACTGCCTGCAGAATCCAGTCCCTATTCTTCTTGAGGCCATGGCACCCATTTGTTCATTCAATACATATTTATTGAGCACCTACTATATGCCGGGCACTGTTCTGGACACTTGGAGCATATCAGTGAAGGGAACCTGACAAATGCACTTGCTCGTATGGAGCTCGAATTACAAAGGGGACTGAAGTTCACAGCTCAATCCACTGTCCCATCAGACCTCTAAGCAAACAGACGAAGTTACTGGTGGAGCCTTAAACACTGACCCAGCTTTTTATTTTTGCTTGATTTTTTTTATTTATATGTTCAATAAATATTTCGTTCCTATTAAGTGTGTCTTTGATGTGCATGTGCATAATCCATCTATTTCCTTGGACTCTCAGTTCCTCTCCCTTTTCAGCATAGATCTCTTCCTCCTCAACTGCTCTTCCCCTTGCTCATTGATTTGACTTCCCACCAAAACCAGCACCACTCTGACCTAGTCCTTCCAAGCATCCCACCTCTGAGGACCATCCCTTCTTCCAGTGCTCCAGCTGCATCAATTCTCTGACATCATTGATACTTCCAATAGATAAGTGTTTACTACCAGTCCCCACTATCATGACCTCACTGAACTCCTTACTCAGATTAAAGATACATTATTATTTTAATATACTTTTATTGGTGCATTGTAATTATACATCACAGTGAGGTTCAAAGTAATACAAATATACAATATTTGTATTGTATAATACAAATATACAAATATACAGGCACACAATACATGGTGTGTTTCCCTCCAGAAACCCCCCTCCCTGTACATGTTAGTGAGCTTGGTAGTGATGCCTTCGTATGCAGACACAGCATTATTTGAACTGTTCCCTTCCTCAAGTGTCCTTTTCTCCTCCCCCAAACCCCTTCCACTATTCCACTGGTCTCTCTCTTCATTTACCTGAAGACCATTTCATTCCTATTTCTACATCTCCGTGTCCCTATACATACATGTTTTGTCATTATATCCCCAAGTCCCAGAACTATAGTCCAAATGCAACCATGACTGATATTTATTCAGTACTCACAATGTGCCAGGCTCTGGTCTAAAATGTATGAATATATGAGCCTATTTAATCCTTGTAGAAACTTTGTAATGTAGGTTATTTTATTTTCTCCCCTTTTACAGATGAGAAAACTATTATTTGGCAAGTTTCAGTTCTTTTTGTGGTTAACATACAATCCACCACAGCATTAAAACTGCATTCTTGAATCTATGACGTTATCAGAGGACCAAACATTTTTTTCTTTATGTTCTGCCATCTTTACCAAGTGGATTCCATCCTCAAGGTCATGATATGGCTGCTAAAGGTAAAGCGATAGGCTTTTATGTCAAGATTATATTGGGTTCATATAGTGCTTTGCAACATCTTTCTTCTTTTCGATGTTTTGTTTTAAAAAATTCAAACTGTGTGCTATTTACTATTTTATATAATTCAAGGGAGAGAGAAATATGCAAATACTATTCCTCTCTTTTTGAAGGTTTCTAATTATGGATAAATGTATTTGATAATTCTAGAACAATTCCAATTTTCTATTTCTTCTTGTGTCAGACTTGGGAAGTTGTATTTTCCTAGAAAATTCTACACTGTATGTAAATTTACTGACATAAAATTTTCAAATTTATTAGCAATCTGTAGAAGTGAAAATGATATTTTCCTTTCATTTCTTTTTTAATTGGGTGCATTGTAATTTTACATCATATTGGGGTACAGAATGTCAGAAAAATACATGCACACAATTTTTGGTTCCCTCCCCACTGGGTCCCTCCCTCACCCTTACCCCTCAAGTCTTTGAGATTGGAATTAGTAATTTTGTATGCATTCATAGCATTTTTCTACTATTGCATTCTTTATGACTTCGTCCCCCCCCCTTCCCTAATCACCCTCAGTCACTCCCCTGGAGTCTCTGCTCATCTATCTGATATTGCCCTTATTTCCAAATATCTCTCTAGCTTCGACATATCAGAGAACATACATGTACTCATTCTTTGGGACTCGATGTACTCAGTATAATATTCTTGAGTTTCATCCATTTTCCTGCAAATGGTGTGATTTTCTTCAAAAATGGGCAACTGAACTGACTAGACTCTTTTCAAAAGAAGAAATACAAATGGAAAACAAATATATGAAAAAATGTTCATCATCTTTAGCCATCAGGGAAATGCAAATTAAAACTACACTGAGATTCCATCTCACTCCAGTTAGGAAGGCAACCATCAAGAACACATAATAATAAATGCTGGTGAGGATGTGGGGAAATAGGAATCCTATTACACTGTTGGTGGGACTACAACCTAGTACAGCTGCTTTTGAAATCACTGTGGCAATTTCTCAGAAGATTGGGAAAGGAACTACCATATGACCCAGTGGCAGTGCTCCTGGGCCTCTTCCAAAGAAAATAAAATCAAAATATTATGATGATACTTGCATATTCATGTTCATAGCAGCAAAATTTACATTGGCCAAATTATGGAACCAGCCTAGGTGTCCGTCAACAGATGAATGGATCACAAAACTTTAGTATATACACACAATGGAATTTTACTCAGCCGCAAAGAAGAACAAATTCTCCTTCCATATCTGATATTAATTATGTGTGTCTTTGCTTTCATTTTGAATTTATTGATCCTCTCTACTGTAAGTTTGTTCTTGTTCCTTAAATTTTGATTATATCTTTATAATTTACCATACTCTACTCTTCCTATTTAATTTATCATTTTATATACTTTGAAATGAATAGCCATTTTATTGATTTTTCAGGCTTTTGCTTTTATAATAATTTTTAAGCTCTAAACTTCTCTCTAAGCAATGCCCTACTTCATCCTGTAATTATTTTTAGAAAAACTTGTGTTGAATTATAACACACCTATGGAGAGGTGCACAAGCACACGTGTTCAGTTCTACGCATACCAGAGTTCATGCAGTCACATAGCTACTCCTCCCAGTGGACTTCCAAAATCACAGATTACTTTTGTGAGTATTTGGAATTTATATAAACAATCATATAATATTGGTATAGCTGAAACTCTTTTACTTGATATTTGTATAGCATATACTTTTCCATCATGTTATTTATATTTTTTACTACTCTGACAAAAACTTTTATTAAAAAAAAGCAGGAGAAGGAGGGAAGGGTGACGGAATGGGGGTGGGAATTGGGGGAGGGCTAATTGACCAATGTGTGCATGTATACTTCTATCACCCTGAAACCCATCAAGATGTATGATTACAATGCACCAATTAAAAAAAAAAGCACGTAAGTTTCCATTTTGAAAAAAATTATAGAACTCCTAATGTTGAGTAGAAGTATGCTTTTTAACCCAGTCTAAAAATCCTTATCGTCTTTGTATTTGGGGGGGGGCGGTACTAGGTATCGAAGCCAGGAGAATTCCACCACTGATCTACTCTCACAGCCCTTTTTATTTATTTTACTTATTTATTCATTTATTTATTTATTTATTTATTTATTTATTTATTTATTTTTAAAGCAGAGCCTCATGAATTTCTCAAGGCTGTCCTCAAACTTGTGTTCCTCCTGTCTCAGCCTCCTGAGCACTGGGATTACAGGTGTGAGCCACTGTGCCTGGCAAAGTCCTTACCTCTGAATTGGAACACTTTGACCATTTATGTTGAAAGCACTTATTGATACATGTGAGCCTAAATTTACAGTGTTACTAAATGATTTATATTCATTCTGCAGATTCCATGTTCCCATTTATTTCTCTTATTTATTCAGTGGGTTACTAATTTAATTATTTCATTTCCCCTTCACATGTTTGTAATTTTCAATTATTTTACTGTTTACATAAATTATAATATGAATCCTTAATTTGTGAAATACAATTAAAATTAATGTGCTATCTTTAAACTGGAAAAGTGATACGGGTAGATCCTTGTGATGACCTTTGCAGAATTCCTAGTCATAGTTTTGAGGTGATTAATTACATTTTTCCTATGTTGCTTAATAATAATTTAAAGTGAAAAGGAAATAATGAATTATTTTAATGCATCGAGCATGAGACCATGAATTTTCACACATACTGAATTATTTAAAAGGTCCCGGCACTATGTATTCTAATATTTTTATTTTAAATATGAGGAAATTAAAACAAAAAAAGGCTCTTGATTATAAGGGAGCTGGAATTTTAGTCTCTGATTTTCAAGGCCAAGCATTTTTTTTTCCTACTGCTCGATAGTTCCTGCCCTCAAATAGGGAAATGTGGCCTGCAAGGCCACAAAAATGTTGAGTTTATCTAGCTCTCAGCAGCTTCCTGGAAAAAGCAAACTCCCATGGGGAGAAGTGGCCATAAATGAATAGACCCAGCAGTCTGCACATCAGTCCTCTGCAGTGTCTGCCTGTTAATGGGCACTGTCTGGTTAGCGCTCCGATGTCCTTTAAGCAGATTTTTATACTTTATCTAGATATGCTAGGTGCTCTCAATTGTAGGGTCAATCCAAATTAGTCATTTTGCCTCTCCTAGGAGATGTCATAATCTACTTTCTTCCCTCAACATCTTATCTAAAGTATATTCTCCAGCCATAATCCATTTTCAGTTAATTTTTATAAGTATTGTAGGGTAAACATCCAAATTCATTTTTTCATGTAGATATTCACTTGTTAAAGAGGTTATCCTTACTCCATGTGTATTCTTTGTGCACTTGTCAAATATTAGTTGATCATATATGCATGGGTTCACTTCTGATCTTTCAACTTGCTCCCATCAGTCCACACATGTGTGTAAAAAACACACGCGGGACTGGTAAAAATTCATTGGATTTTTATTTTGTTTTCATAACTAGAAAACTGCATCATTTCTAAACTACTGGAGAATTCTTAATTTTGGTTATCTCTGGTCCAAAATTATTTATGGATTATACCATCAGTCATATTTATATTTTTCTTGATCATAATTATTTTGTCATTTAAAAATTTTAAGTATATTCTCATATGAATAATCCATATATTTTTAACTAATGTCACTTTGTTACATATTTATATTGTTTCACAATTTTTACTATTATATGTCACTCCAAATAATGGCAACATTAATAAGATATTGATTAAAGTAATAAAATTAATAAAAATTATAAACATATATTAAGTGATTTAAGTGAGTCATGAACTATGTTAAATGATAATCTACCATTTTATTTACCTCATAACAACCTTATTCTACAGATGAAATAAGGAGAGGTTCACAGAGTGACACGGCTTGCCCAAGAACACACAACTGGAAGGTGACAGGGACAGATTAGATGCCATTGTTGAAGGAAATGGAGGGCCTTCACAGCTGGAGCACATGCTTGCTCTTGTGATACCTGGCTGAGGGACGCTTGTTACACAGAGTAATATAAGAGAAATAGAAAGACCCTCTAGGAAGCCAGAGCGATGGTACTTACTTGGGAGGCTGAATTGTAGGTTCCAAGCCAGCCTCAGCAACTTAGTGAGACCCTTTTTTCAAAATAATTAGCAAAATAGGGCTTGGGGTATAGCTCAGAGTTAGAATGCCCTGGGTTCAACCCCAAGTACCATACACATACACATACACACACACAAACAGAAGACCCCCTAAGAGGTCTAAGTCAAAAGAAATGCAGTTTAATACTTGATATCAGTGTAGATGCACACACATAAAAACATATCTATGAATAGAGATAAGTAGACATAGACAGGAAGATATTAGTATACATACACACCAATTGCCTTTCAGAAAATTTGCAGATTTGCTGTCCACCAGAAGTATAGAGAGGGGACATTTAACACGCTCACTCATCAGTTGAAAAGCTTCCCTTCCCTTTGCTCATTTCTTTTCAGTAGCAGTCTTAGTAGTTTCACAGGTTCTCATATACAGCATAACTCCCTTGAAGTGATAAAACCTGCTTCTTCACATAAATTGACCTTTAAAAAAAAGCTAACTGGCAGGAGTGGTGATGAAAATAAAGAAGTCTATGGAGTGGATGGATCTTGGCCAGAAAAATGAAATTTGAGGTAAATCAAAGAGCAGGTTGCCTAATTTGGTGACAAATAGAAAAGGGAAGATCTGGACAGAAGTGTGTGTGTAGGGGGGGTAACTTTATCCTTGAAAACAGAAAAGTGATAGGAAAAAGTAGAGAGGTTACTGAGACATTCAAAAATGGAAAAAGCAAAGAGGTCTATGAGTAAGTAGATCTGACCCTAGTCCCATTTTAAAGGTCAGATTAGGAACAGGCCTAATTCACACAACTGAAAGTCCAGTCAATAGAAGTTTCATTCCAAGGAAACAGCAAACAGGCGGGGGGGGGGGGGGGGCTTATCTGGAAAACAGCAGGACCAGGAACTCATGTCTCCTGCTCAGGGGAAATCAGAGGTGGTGACACTCTGGTGGAAGAGAGATGAGACTTAGAAAAAATTACACGGAAAATGAGAGAGTTTTATTACATGTAAAATATTACTCAAACCTGATTTAAAGATAAAAGTAAGGCAGCATGGCAGTGCAGGCCTGTAATTCCAGTACTTGGGAGGCTGAGACAGGAGGCTCGCACGTTCATGGCTAGCCTCAGCAACTTAGTGAGGCCCTCAACAACTTAGTGAAACCCTGTTTCAAAATAAAAAATAAAATAGGGCTGGGGTATGTCACAATCCTCAGTACCACAAACAAAACAAACAAAATTAAAACCTCAAAGGCTTCCCATCTCACCCAGAACAAAAGCCAAAAATCTTAAGTTATCTATAAGATTCTCGACAATCCTGCCTTAGTTCCTGCCTTTTGCCTCCCTGACATTATCTCCTGCAGCTTTTCCCAGAGTTCATTGCTATCATTCAGGCTTCTTGCTGTTTCTGAATACCTTAGGCACCTCCTGCTTGTCCTTTTCCTCTCAGCCTGTCATCTGTACATCCACACAGTTCCTCTCCTCAGGCTTTCCCTGACCGTTGTCTTCTCAGTGAAGTCTTTCCCCAGGCATCAAACAAAACTGCCTCTTCTCCAGTCTGCTTCCCCAAAACTCCCATTTTTCCTTTTTTGTTTTAATTTCCTCCTTTTAGTCTTTATGGCCATCATGCATATTTTTATATTTTATCTTGAATTTTATCTGTATGTCTTTCCAAAATGCAGAATATCTTAAGAGTAAACTGTTGAGGTTTTTTTTCTCCTTTTTCAGTGTTATATTACCAGTACCTGGAATAAAACCTAGATCATAGTAAGTGATAAATAAATATTTGCTGAATAAATGAAATTAACATTCATATTTGTTTTTCTCTTAGATTTTCCCAATTCTACTGCTTCATTCAACATTTACCACTGAAGTTCTCTCTGTATGCCCCCACCCCCGATCGCCAGCTTTGCACTCCATTCCTAAGGAACCCATGACCTTCAGGGAGGAGAGCAAAGGGTTTAAACCTTAAAACCAGAGTTCATCTTTGGTGTTTTCCATTCTCAATTTTCACTTTTGTAGTTTCTATCTGAGCTCCCAGTCTCTGTCCTCCACCTTTGTAAGCCTAAAGGAGGTTCATCCTCTTCTCAGCAGCAGCAAGCTTCCCGGGCCCACCGGCTGGCTCCCTTCTGAACTTTCACACTCTTGCTTTGGGATATTTCTTCCCTTTCATCTGACCAGCAGCACCGTCTTTTTTTTTTCTTGTGGTTCTAGGGGTTGAACCCAGGGGAATTCTACCTCCAACCTATACCCCTAGCCCTTTTTTTAAATTATTTATTTTGAAAGAGGGTCTTGCTAGATCGCTAAGAGTCTTCCTAAGTTGTTGAGACTGGTCTAAAATATGTGATCCTCCTTTCTCAGCCTCCCAAGTACTGGAATTACAGGAATGTGCCACCATGCCCAGCTCCAACTGTACCATCTTCATAGGCTCTGCCCTGGATAAATGCCTGATTCAGGCCTTTATCATCCCTCAGAACAGATGCTGAAGAATTTATTTAAAACAGTCTAAAGCTCAAGAAGGATATAATTCTTTGTTTAAAAAATATGTATTATGGTAAATAATACATATTATGGTAAATAATAATACATAATTTTTAAATGTGTATTATATCAGCATCTGGTCTAAGGGACAATAAAGGCCTGACCAGGCATTTATCCAGGGCAGAGTCTATGAAGATGGTACAGTTGGAGCTGGGCATGGTGGCACATGCCAGTCATCCCAGTACTTGGGAGGCTGAGACAGGAAAATCACAGGTTTGAGTCCAGTCTCAGCAACTGAGGAAGACTCTCAGAAATCTAGCAAGACCCTCTTCCAAAACAAATAATTTTAAAAAATGGATAGGGGTGTAGGTTATAGGTAGAATACTCCTGGGTTCAATCTCCAACACCACAAGAAAAAAAAAAAAAAGACAGTGCTGCTGGTCAGATGATAGGGAAGAAACATTCCAAAGCAAGAGTGTGAAAGTTCGGAAAGGAGCCAGCCGGTGGGCCTGGAGAAGTTTGTTGCTGCTGAGAAGTGTATGAACCTCCATTAGGCTTACAAAGGTGGAGTACAGAGACTGGGAGCTCAGATAGAAACTATAGCCAGAATAATTGGGATACCAGAGGGACTCTAGACAATGGAGGAGAAACCTCAGTGGAGCCAGGGAGGTGGTCTAGGAGAAGGAGAGGGAGAAGACAGGTTCATTAATAGAAATACTACCATCAACTACGTGTACATATGTGAATATACCAATGTCAATCTCAGTACTCTGTATTGGGAAGGGGGAGATGGGGAGGTGGGGGAGGCACCAAGTGCTGTGTACATATATGTCGCTGTCAACATGATTTACATTGTGATGTGAGACTATAATGCACCAATAGAAGCATATTAAAAAATAAACTATAAAAGTGAAAACTGAGAATAGAAAACACCGAAGATGAACTCTGGTTTTAAGATTTAAACCCTTTGCACTCCTCCCTGAAGGTCATGGGTTCCTTAAGAATGGAGTAAAAGGCTAGAGATCAGGGTTATGTCTTCCAAATCAGCACCAGAGAAAATACTCAAAGAGATAAATTACAAAGAAGAAATAAATTACAAAGAAATAAAAAAATAGAAAGGATGATTTCCATTAAATTAACAACTAAGCAAGAAGAACAAACATTACCTCAAACAGAAATTACAATTCAAAATGTTAGAAATTAAAAATTATCTCTCAATAATTACACTGCATATCAATGACCTCAACTTCCCAATTAAAAGGCATAAAATAGCAAGATGGATTAAAAATCACAATCCATCTATATGCTGTCTGCAAGAAACACACCTTATAGGAAAAGATACTCACAAACTAAAGGTGAAGGGATGGAGCAAGATAATCCATGCTAATGAAACTCGAAGACAAGCAGAGGCAGCAACTCTCATATCAGACAAAATAGACTTCAAGCCTAAGTTTATCCTAAGAGACAAAGCAGGTCATTTTTTACTGGTAAGAGGAACAATCTAACAAGGAGATATAACCATAATCAACATTTATGCTCTGAACATAGGTGCAACCACTTTCATAAAACAAACTCTTTGTGACATTAAGTCTCACATAGATACCAATACAATAATACTGGGGACTTCAACACCCCTTTCACACCACTAGATCAATCTTGAAGACAAAAGGTCAGTAAAGATGCCTCAGACCTAAGGAACACCATAAACCAAATAGACCTACTAGACACATACAAAATATTCCACCCAACTACAGCTGAATGCACATTCTTTTCAGCTGCTCACGGAACCTTCTCCAAAATAGACCATATCCTGGGCCACAAAGTAAGCACTAGCAAATTCAAAAAATGTGACATAACCCCCTGCATCTTTTCAGACCATAATGGAATGAAACTAGAAATCAACTATAAAAAGACCCAGAGAAACCTCATAAACACATGGAGACTGAACACCACATTGCGGAAGGAGGGAGGAATGGGTCAGAGAAGAAATAAGATGAGAAATAAAGAAATTTCTAGAAACAAATGAAAATAGAGATACAACATATCAAAATCTATGAGACACTTTCAAGGTGGTTTTAGAAGGAAAATTTAAAACATTGAGTGCACACATAAGAAAAACAGAAAGTCACCAAATAAACAACCTAATGACACACATCAAAGCCCTTGAAAAGCAGGAACAGTCTAATTCCAAAGCAAGTAGAAGACAAGAAATCATTAAAATCAGAGCAAAAATCAATGAAGCAGAGAACAAAAAAAAACAATACAGAAAATCAACAAAACCAAAAGCTGACTTCTCAAAAAAATAACTTAGATACACCACTAGCCAACCTAACCAAAAGAAAAGAGAATCAACACAAATTACTAAAATGAGAGATGAAAAAGATGATATTACCACAGACAGCATGGAAATCCAGAGGATCAACAGAAACTACTTTGTAAAACCATACTCCAACAAAATGGTAAATCTTTCCTAGACACATAAAACCTTCCTAAATTGAGTCAGGAAGATATAGAACATTTCAGTTGACCAATAGCAATCAAAGAGATTGAACCAGTAATAAAGAGCCTACTATCAAAGAAAAGCCCAGGTCCAGATGATTTCCCAGATGAATTTTATAAAACCTTTATAGAAGATCTAATCCCAATACTTCTCAATCTATTCCATGAAATAGGAAGAGATGGGACTCTTCAAAATATATTATATGAAGCCAGCATCACATTAATACCAAAACCAAATAAAGACAGCTCAAGAAAAGTACAGACCTATATCATTGATGAACTTAAATGCAAAACTTCTAAACAAAATACTAGCAACGCACATTCAAAACCACATCAAGAAAATTATACACTACGACCAAGTTGGGCTCATCCCAGGGATAAAAGGCTGGTTCAACATACAAAAAACAATCCATGTAATTCACCACATAAACAGAAATAAAGACAAAAATCACATGATCATTTCAATAGATGCTGAAAAAGCATTTGACAAAATCCAACACCCATTCATGATAAAAAACACTGCAGAGAATCAGAATAGAAGGAACATATCTCAACATCATAAAGGCAATATACAATAAGCCCACAGCCAACATCATATTGAGTGGGGAAAAACTACAAGAATTCCCTTTAAAAGCAGGAACAAGACAAGTATCCCACTATCACCACTCCTTTTCAAGATAGTACTTGAGACTAGCCAAAGCAATATGGAGAGAAAGAAATCAATGGAGTACAAATAGGAAAAGAAGAACTGAAACTATCTCTATTTGTAGATGAGATGATCTTATACTTAGAAGACCAAATAAACTCAACCAAAAGGCTTGTAGAACCGATTAATAAATTCAGCAAAGTGTCTGGATACAAAATCAATCTAAAAAAATCAGAAGCTTTTCTATATGCCAACCATAAATCCACTGAAAAAGAAATCCAGAAAACATTTCCACTCAAAATAACCCCCTAAACAATAAAATACTTAGGAATAAACCAAACCAAGGAGGTGAAAGACCTCCACAATGAAAATTTTAAAATATTGAAAAATGAAATTGAAGAAGATCTTAGAAGGTGGAAGGACATCCCATGCTCTTGGATAGGCAGAATAAATATCACCAAAATGGTCATTCTTCCAAAAGTGATCTACATATTCAATGCAATCCCCATTAAAATATTATGGTCATTCTTCACAAATATAGAAAAATCAGTCCTTAAATTCATTTGGAACAATAAAAAACCCAGAATAGCCAAAATAGTTCTCAGCAGTAAGAACCATGCAGGAGGCATCACCAATACCTGGCTTCAAACTATACTACAGAGTCATAGTAATAAAAACAGCATGGAACTGGCACAAAAGCAGACACACAGACCAATGGAGCAAAATAGAAGATTCAGAAAGAAATCCACACACTTACGGCCAATTTATTTTTTACAAAGGAGCCAAAAATATACACTGGAAAAAAGATAGCCTCTTCAAAAAATGGTGTTGTCAAAGCTGGTTATCCATATGCAAAAAAAAGGAAATAAACTCCACTTCCTCACCCTGCACAAGGATGGATTCAAGATGGATCAAAGACCTCGAAATTAGACCAGAGACCTTGCAATTACTTGAAGATGGCATAGGACCAACACTCCAACATATAGGCACGGGTAAAATCTTCCTTAAGAAGACCCCAAAGACACAAGAAATTAAAATAAGGATTAATATATGGGATTTCATTAAACTGAAAAGCTTCTGTGCAGCAAAGGAAACTATCAAGAACCTCAACATAGAGCTGACAGAATGGGAGAAGTTCTTTGTCAGCTACTCCTCTGATAGAGGACTAATATCTAGAATATACAGAGAACTCAAGAAACTCACCACCAAATAAACAAATAACCCAATCAAAAATATGGGCAAGTGAACTAAATAGGCACTTTACAAAGAAGAAATACAAATGGCCAGTAAATGTATGAGAAAATGTTCAACATTAGCAATCAGAGAGATGCAAATCAAAACTACCCTGAGATTTCACCTAACCGCAATTAGAATGGCAATCATTAAAAACACAATAACAAATGTTGGCAAGGATGTGGAGAAGTAGGAACTCTGATACACTCTTGGTGGGATTGCAAATTAGTGCAACCACCTTGGAAAACAGTGTGGAGGATCCTCAGAAGAATGGGAATGAACCTACCATATGACCCAGCAATACCACTCCTGGGTATCTACCCAAAAGAATGGAAACCAAACTACCAGACTAATGCATGTGTATCTATGTTTATAGCTGCACAATTCACAATTGCCAAACTATGGAACCAGCTGAGATGTCCATCAACAGATGAATGGGTTACAAAATTATGGGATATATACACAATCAATGAAATTCTACTCAGCCATAAAGAAGAACAAAATTATGTCATTTGCAAAGAAATGGATGGAACTGGAGAGCATTATGCTAAGTGAGATTAGTCAGTCACAAAAAGTGAGAGGTTGGATTATTTCCCTCATATATGGAACCTAGGGAGAAACAGGGACACAGGAGGGACTCCAGACAATAAAGGAGAAACCTTAGTGGAGTGAAGGAGGGGACCTAACTGAGGGAGATGGGAGGGAGGAGGAAGACCTGAAGAGGGAAACACCTCAATGGACATGAAGTACATACAGAAACTTATCAAAGCCAATCACTGTGCTGAGCATGGGAAGGTGGGGAGGGAGAGGGAGTGAGGTGAGAACTGGTGGAGGGCTCAGTGAGTACTGTGTGCATGAATGCCTTTATCACCCAGAACATCATCAAGATGTATGATTACAATGTACCAATTAAAAAATATGTATTATGTTGCATACTATCTGCCAAACCAAGATATATTTCTTGATAGTGGGTGGTGTGGGGGAGGGGCACATGAGGAGTGACTATTAATAATTATGGAGTTTGGGGGAAGATAATTTAAATGTTCTAAACTGTGGTAATAGTTGCATGACCCTGTGAATATACTAAAAATCAGTATACTATCTTCAATGATTGAATTTTGTAGAAGTAAATTATATCTCAATAACAGAGACTTTTTTACAAAAATCTAACTTATGAATGGTCTATTTTTCCTCCTTGAATACCCATTTATGTTGCTCTGATCTTTAGATCCCAAACACATCTTCATTCACTCAATAAGTATTTATTGAGTCCCTGCTACTTGTCAGATACCATGAAAGTCACCGGAGATATAAAGAGAACAAGGAAGCCACAGTGCACACTTTTGCAGCTTACAATCTCATTAAAATAGATCGAACTAGTGATAATAAACAAATGAAATGAGTGTTCTGAGAGGCAACATAGAGTGCCATGTTTAGCCATAGTAGTTACCATGGTACTATGGCACTTACTGTAATAGTCAGTAAACATTTAGAGAACGTTGTCACTTATATCTTGGTTTTTTGTTTTATTTTGTTCTCTCTCTCTCTCTCTCTCTCTCTCTCTCTCTCTATTCAGGTTTTGGCAATCTCCAAACATACTCCAGAAACCTTTGCCACTATCATAGATTTGACATGTGTTCTCTACGTATCCAGAAAAGACTCTGAGGCCCAGTCATCCCCAGACCGATGCATAATATGTAGCATCCACAAAGGCCTAGGTTTTTTCCATGCAAATCCCCATTGTTTAAGAAGAATATGTTTTTCATAAGATATCTCCCTTTCAAAGTCTCAAAAACAAAAAGCACGCCAAATAGATTTCACTTTGTTGTACATGATTTGTCAGGAGCTATTTCCTCCTGGCACTCTGCTTCAAAACACAGCACTGACTTTTTGTTACAGTGCTGAAAATACACGTTCACACACAGCCATCATGAAACAGAATCATTCACTTCAAAGAAGGCCAGAAGACTAGTGGGTTCCAGAACTGAGTTGTTTCAGAACAAAGGCTACACTTAACGAAACCTCAAGTGCTTTTCAAACACTGGCATCAGTGTGCCCCTGAGTCATTGCATCCCACTCCAATCTGTGAGCAAAACCACAGCCGAGTCCTGTGCTGCCTCTCTAGTGGTGTTCAGCTGGGGGCCCGTGTTTGTGAAGCTTTAGAGTTGTAGTTTGGGGCATTTATTTTTCTGTTTGATTTCTCTTTTTTGGCTTCTCAGCTGGAGGACAGAAATCAATAGAGATCCTCAAGAAATTAATTACCATCTACCCACGCTATCTTTGTGTTCTGATTTACTCAAGAAGAGTATATGATTGTTTAGACATTAAAAGATTTCAAAAGAGGCCAAATTGTAGCAGAAAAATAGCTGGAATTGGGGTCAAATGACCTATGGCTGAGCCTTACCTTTACAAAGGGCTGCCCCTCTCTTGACAAAGGGCCCTAGTGAATGTGTTTAGCAATCTGCAAAGTACTGTTCAAATATGTGGTCTAATCCTGAAGATAGTTTAATCACTCAAAATGTTTCGATATTATTTCACGCTGGTTATATACACAAAATTATCAATAAATGTTCACATCTAAAATTATTATTATTATTAGCAATAGTGGTAGTAGTAGTAGTAGTAGTACTATTATTTGATAATGGGGATTGAACTCAGGGTTGCTCTGTCTGTGAGCTACACCCCGACCCATTTATTATTTTATATTTTGAAACAGGGTCTCACTAAGTTGCTGGGGGTCTCACTACATTGCTGAGGCTGACCTTGAACCTGTGATCCTCCTGTCTCAGTCTCCCAAGTACTGGGATTACAAGCATGAACTGCCATGCCTGCCTTCACATCTAAAATTATGCTACTGGGTTACAAAGTCGACTGCCCCCCAGAACTTTACGTTGGATCATCCTCTACCTTTGCCAGTACAGGCTCTTGCCTGCCACTCCCTTCCACATCCTCAGTTTCTCATTTATACTCATGTTGTCCTCCCTACAAGATGCACCTCTTCTCCCAGTCGCCTATCTTTTCCCTACCTATACCACAAAATCCAAAGTAGATCTTGTTCTAATCCTTGATGCCTCTTTTACCTTCTCGAATCAATATAGTTCTTTTGATAAGAACACCACATATGCACACCTTTTTCTCAAATCGCCTCCTGTTGGTGTTTGGTCCTTCAACTGTAGCAGATCAGACTGTTGTTTGGAGGGAATGTAGAAAATCAACCTGAAGAGGTCAGCTGGGATGAGATCATGGAAAGCCTTGACTCACAAGCCCCCATATGTACCTTGAAGATATTAAAATGTTTTAAGCAGAAGGATAGCATATCAGAAATTAAAGAGTTTAGATGTCAACCAGAAGGATGCTTTAATAGTCTAGATATAAGGTGATAAAGAGAAAAATGAGAACTCTGGCGGTGGAAGTCGAGAGAGACTAAGACCAAAAAGGCCAGGCATGAAGCTTGTGGTAATGTCCTGTGTGATCCTCATCTCCCCACCCAGCCTGCTCCTGCTGGTTTCAGGGACTGAGTCCATCACCTTCTCCGTCACGGAGGACAGAAATCCAGGAGGCTTCCTGGACACCTTCTTGATCCTCACTCTATACGCATCCCACCAAATCACCTCCTGTGTTTCATTGCCCATTTCTCTCCAATTGCCTGATATCACTAGGGAATAGGCCTTCAGCATCTCCAACTTAGAACAATACCACCTGGGTTCCCTCTCCAGCCTAGCCCTCCAATCCATCCTCCAACTCTTTATTGGGTGAATCCATCTGAAGGAGTACTCTGATCCTTTCATTTTCAGACTTAAAACATGCCAATGGTCACCTCTTGCCCACAACACAGATTCCAATTTGATTAGGATTATAATATCCAACAATCCCTTGGACAACCCCACAGACTCTTCCCATGTCTTTGCATGTTGTAGTCCTCCTATCCTGAACTTCTCACAATTCTTTAAGGTTGAAAATGTCCATACTTTTGCTCATGTATTCTGTTCCCCTTCTCTCTGTTTTTCCCTATAAAAACTACCCTCATTCTTCAAGTATTCAAGGGAACATTCATCCTTGCATGGAAAAATTTTGTGGCCCTTCTTGGTGCTCTCAGGATTCTATTTTAATTCCTTCTGACTTCACAAAACACAGTAAGTTGTAATTATCTCCACTTTGGTTCATTTGATTCAGAGGTCCTTGAAGACAAAGACTGTAATATTTCATTCTATTATCTTTAGCACCTATCACAATTTCAAGACACAGAGATGACACGTCATAAATGATAACTAAGTCAACAAATCAGTGACTGTGCAAAATGGCACTCCCAAAATGGAAAGGTAGAAAATAAGCCAAATTAGTATAAAGTCCCAGCTGTTCATACACTGACTGTGTCATCCTTGGAGAAAAGGAGGACAGTAAAATGCCATGTCCCTGAAGTGTCTCTCCCTGTCCCCAAGAACCTAGCAAAGTTAAGGAAACAGCAAGATTGAGTCTAGATGTAATATCCAAATATATATGATCTCAAAAGGAAACAGTCTTTCTCTCATGTATGCTGGGAATTAGGGCAAGTTAGTGTTATCTGGAGAAAGCTGCTTTCTTGCATGGATGCCAAGTTCCTTGGGATGCTGGTCATACAGTGGGACAAAGCAAGCTAAGCTGATGCTGCTTCTGTAAACTAGCCTACAAGACCACTTTCCTGTGGTGACTTGTGTGGAGCAGAGTACTATGGAGAGGATAATGCTCATGCAGCCAAAGGCCACTGGACAAAGCATCACACGGGAGACAGAGGGGCTATTTTCTGGTGAAGCATCAGAGGCACCAAGAGAAGAGGAGGTGCTTTTGTCTATCTCTTTGTCTCTGGACCCTTCCTGTAACTTTATTTTTCAACAAACTTTATGTCTCACATCCTATCCCTGGGATCTTGGCAACCTATCACACTGGCCTAGCACAACTGGACAGTGAACAGTATGCTGACCAAGGTCCAGGTTCATGGCTGAGTCAGGGTTGGGCCTAAATCAAGGGTAAGGACTCTTTATAAGATCAGCATCTTGCAATAACCAAATTATAGAAACAATCTAGGTATCCATCAACAGATGAATAAGTTAGAAAATTCTGGAATATACTTACAATGGAATTCTACTCAGCAATAAAGAAGAATAAAATTATGTCATTTGCAGAAAAATGGATGAACCTGGAGAACATTATGTTAAATGAAATTAGCCCGCCACAGAAGGTGAAAAGTCATATGTTTTCTCTCATATGTGGAAGCAAGGGAATAATTGAGATACAAGAGGAACTTTAGATAATGGAGGAAAAACCCCAATGGAGCTAGGGAGGTGGTCTAGAGGAGGGTGAAGGGTGGGGAGAGTGAGAATTAATGAAGGAAACACTTCCATTGACATTATGTACACATGTGAGAATACCAATGCTAATTTAAATGTTATATATGGAAAAGGAGGGGAGTAGGGAGGGAGCCGGGGGAAAGCCCACCAAGGACTATGTGCATGTATGTCACTAACACTCTGAACTACATTATGATGTGAGACTATAATGCACCAATAAAAGTATTTAAAAATAAAAAGTAAAAAAAAAGGCTGGGGGTGTAGTTCAGAGGTAGAATGTCCTGGGTTTGATCCCCAGTACTGCAAAAATAAATAAATAAATAAATAAATAAATAAATAAATAGTTACTTGGAAGCAAATTAGAGCAGGTATTTGTCAAGCTAAATTCATGATCTCAGGAGTGCTGTTGATTTTTTGTTTGTTTTTGGTACTTGGAATTGAACCCAGAGGCACTTTACTTCTGAGCTACACAGCCAACCCATTTTTCTTAATTTTTTTGTTTTGAAACAGGATCACCCTAGGTTGCTAAGTCTCACTGAGTTGCTGAAGCTAGCATCAAACCTGCGATCCTCCTGTCTCAGATTCCCAAGTACTGGGATTACAAGAGTGCGCCAGCACGCCCAGCTGTGCTGTTTGTTTTGAAGGAGTACCCAAAGTGCTAGAGTGAGCTTTACCCACTTATCACTATTGTGACAAGAGAAAAACAAAAACACTGGGTGCATTGTCAGAAACCCTCAGTTCATTACTGATTCTGTCTCTTACTACTGTGTATGTAGAACTTATTTTTCCTCTGAGTTTCTAAGTTCCATAATCTTTAAATGGAGAGGATAATCATCACCACTTTACAATACTGACATGAAGTTTTAACAAGATGAGGTACACAACATACCTAGTATAGTGACTGGCTCCAAGTACTGAATGCGAAATAGAATAATCATGACTATCATGTAAGAGTTTCAGGCTCAGTAAATACTTTGGCTGTGTTTGTTCCTAAGGGGCATGGGCAGCGCTAGGAGAACTACCTTCTAAACGAGTCTGGTTCTACAGTGGATATGATCTCCGACTTAGTGCCTATGAGAGATTCATCCTGATTGGTAGATGACCAGAGTATAGGATATAAAACACACACACACACACACACACACACACACACACACACACACACAGAATAGAGAATTTCAAAAACTAAATGCTGCTCTCTCTGCACTATCACAAATTATAGAGCAATGACTGACAGCTGCCTGAAATGCATGGCTGCCTTTAATCTTCCCCACAACCATGAGAAGTAGATATAATTATCCCTTTTTCACAGATGAGGAAAGGATGTTCAAAGAAGTTATGTGCCCAGTCACACAGAAATGGCAAAAGAAATACTTGCAGTTAGTCTGTTACCCCTAGACCCACATTCTTTCTGTCCATGCTGCTTTTTTACTGATGTTTGTCATTTGTGGAACGCAGAGCACTATTGTACCCATGATGTCCACTAACCCTGTCAAATTACCAATTAAATAACCAAACAAAGCGACTAATACTGAAGACATGTAAGTGCCTTACTTGTGGACACAAAACAAGTAAACAGCAGTCCAGGAACCCAAGTTCCTGTCTTCTGACTCATAGGCACCATACTTCCTAGAATGGAGTAACCATTCATCTGGCCCTTTCTTAAGGGTGCAGAAAGGATGAGAAAACTACTTCTCAAACTTCGTGTTATAAATTTACATAAAATTTTCTCCTGGTGGGGTAGTTATAGAAGTATCCTCCTATGAGGAATAGAGCATTGCACATCATATGTAAATTTTTTGCAACTTTCTCTTAGTATTAGGAAAACCTAAGTAATATATGGAAAGTCATGATATATTTGTCAAAGAGTGTACCTGGAGTTGAATGAATCTGCTCATAGATCATGCAGTTGTATTTTAAAATGAGGTTTCAATTATTTAGAAGACAAAAGTTTGTAAAAAAAAAACTGGATTTAGTGAAAATATAAATATATGTCAAATGCAGTTTTAGTGAGCTGCCTCATACCAAGTGAATATTTTACTTTTTGTGGTACTGGGGATTGAACCCAGGGGCATCTATGTCTGAGCTACATTCCCAGCCCTTTTTTACTTTTCCTTATTTTTTGAAACAGAGTCTTGCTAGGTTGCTGAGAGTCCTGCCAAGTTATTGAGGCTGGACTTGAACCTGTGATCCTCCTGTCTCAGCCTCCCAAATACTGGGATTAAGGCTTGTGCCACCATGCCCAACTCTAAGTGGATTTTTATTTTTATTTTTTATTACATTTATTGGTGCATTGTAGTTATACATTTTGATAAGTGTCAGGGTATCAGAAGCATGCATGCACACATTGCTCATTTAGCCCTCCCTCAAATCCCACCCTATTCCCTCCCCCTTCCCTCCTTACTGTGCTCAGCATAGTGATTGACTCTGATAAGTTTGTGTATGCACATCATGTACATTAGTGTAATTCCCTCTCCCCCCCCCATCTCCCTCAGTTAGGTCGCCTTTTTTGCTCAACTAAAGTTTTCTCCTTCTTTGTCTGGGGTCCCTTCTAAGTCTCATTCTCCCTAGCTTCCACATATTAGGGAGAACATCCAACTTTTTACTCTTTGTGACTGACTAATCTCACTTAGCATAATGTTCTCCAGTACCTTCCATTTCCCTGCAAATGATGTAATTTTGTTCTTCTTTATGGCTGCGTAAAATTCCATTGTGTACATATCCCATAGTTTTGTGATCCATTCATCTGTCGATGGACACCTTGGCTGGTTCCAAAGTTTGGCAATTGTGAATTGTGCAGCTATAAACATAGATACACAAGCATTAGTCTGGTAGTTTGGTTTCAGTCCTTTTGGGTAGATGCCTAGAAGTAGTATTGCTGGGTCATACGGTAGGTTCATTCCCATTCTTCTACGGATCCTTCACACTGTTTTCCAAAGTGGTTGCACTAATTTGCAATCCTACCAACAGTGTATTAGAGTTCCTACTTCTCCACATCCTCGCCAGCATTTGTTGTTGTTTGTGTTTTTAATGATTGCCCTTCTAATTGGGGTTAGGTGAAATCTCAGGGTAGTTTTGATTTGCATCTCTCTGATTGCTAATGATATTGAACATTTTTTCATACATTTATGGGCCATTTGTATTTCTTCTTCTGTGAAGTGTCTATTTAGTTCACTTGCCCATTTTTTGATTGGATGATTTGCTTTTTTAGTGGTGATTTTTTTAAGTTCTCTGTATATTCTAGATATGAGTCCTCTATCAGAGGAGTAGCTGGCAAAAATCTTCTCCCATTCTGTAGGCTCTCTGTTGAGGTTCTTGATTGTTTCCTTTGCTGCACAAAAGCTCTTCAGTTGAATGCAATCCCAGGTATTCATCCTCATTTTAGTTTCCTGTGCCTTTGGGGTCTTGTTGAGAAAGTCTTTACCTGTGCCTATGTGTTGAAGTGTTGGACCTATGCCCTCTTCAAGTGGGCATAGATCCAACTGCAAGGTCTCCTCTGGTCTGATTTCTAGGTCTTTGATCCATCTTGAATTGACTCTTGTATAAGGTGAGAAAGTGGGGTTTATTTCTATTTTTCTGAATATGATTAGCCAGTTTTGCCAGCACCATTTGTTGAAGAGGCTATCTTTTGTCCAGTGGATGTTTTTAGCCCCTTCGTCAAAAATCAATTGGCTGTAGGTGTGTGGGTTTGTTTTGGAGTCTTATATTCTGCTCCATTGGTCTATGTGTCTGCTTTTGTGTCAATACCATGCTGTTTTTATTACTATGGCTTTGTAGTATAGTTTGAAGTCAGGTATTGTGATGCCTCCTGCATGGTTCTTGTTGCTGAGGACTATTTTGGCTATTCTGGGTTTTTTGTTGTTCCAAATGAATTTAAGGACAGATTTTTCTATGTCAGTGAAGAATGACTTTGGTAATTTAATGGGTATTGCATTGAATCTGTAGATCACTCTTGGAAGAATGTCCATTTTTTTTTTTTTGCGGTACCAGGGATTGAACGCAGGGGCGTTCTACCTCCGCACT
>PVJS01005561.1:0-63681 GCA_004027185.1 Glis glis
AAATAAATAAATAAATAAATAAATAAATAAATAAATAAATAAAAGGTATTGAACTCTGTACCTTGAGGAACATTATTCATCCATGAAAGGGATGAAAAATGGACACATGCTACAGCATGGATGCTCTTGGATGGCTTTATGGTAAAAACAAAACTCGGAAAGCCAGACACAGAACAACACACATAGCACAATTCAATTCATAAGAAATGTCCAGAAGAGGAAAGTCCACAGAGACGGAGAGTAGATTAGTGATTGCTAGGGGCTGAAGCAGAGTGGAAGTTACGGGGTAGAGAGATAGCTAGGGCTAAAGATTGTGCAAGGTCATAATTATGTTCCAAAATTGATGTGGTGATGTTGCACATATTTGTGAATATATGAAAAATTAATGAACTGTAAGACAAAAACAAAATGTTTGTGCATTTTTAATTGCACAAATCCACACACCTATAGCCACTTGATTTTTGACAAAAGTACCAAACATGTATGTTGAAGAAAAGGCAGCCTTTTCAGCAAATGGTGCAGGGAAAACTGGTTATCTATTTGTAGAAAAATGGAATTAAGCCCTAACCTCTCACCCTGCACAAGATGTCAACTCTCTCCCCTATTCCCTACTCTATGATGTTTTCTTCAATGGTTAAGAATGTTCTAAAGAAGGCAGGAATATTGAACTCCTGTGTTTAACTTACCTTAAATTTAACTTAAATCTCTTGCTGAACTTTACTGTCTAAAAATGGGGCTAACAAACTTTTTTTTTCTGTAAAGGGTTAGAGAGTAAGTATTCTTGGATTTGCAGTTTTTAGTCTGTCACAATTACACACCTCTGTCACTGTAGTATGGAAGCATCCATAGACGATATGTACATGAATGAGTGTAGCTGTGTTTCAATAAAACTTCATTCATTTCAGCTTGAAAAAAAAATAGTCAACTCAAGATGGGTCAAAGACCTGGAAATTAGACCAGACTTTGAAATGACTAAAGAAGGGCATAGGGCCAATGATCCATCATATAGACACTGGCAGAAACTTTCTCAATAAGACCCCCAATGTACCAATAAAGGTATTTTTAAAAAAGAATTTATGCTTCTCCACACAGATTACGAGACTGACCCATTTTCTCATATATGCAATAGTATTGGTTCACAACAGCCATGTAAGTATAGGCCATGTCAGTTGAGAAATAAAATAAAAATTTCAACTTCAATTTCCTAATTAGAATAGGATTGAAATTATTTTCATATATGCTTATGTATTTCTTTTTTCTCAAAATACCATTTTCCCATGTTTTCTTTATAAAAATCATTGCTTTTTGAGGAAAATAGAACACTAAAATGCTATGTTGTATTAAGAAAAGAAGTCTTTTTATACTATATATGCCAGTGTTTTTATTTGTATCCAGTTGGACCATGTGGTTTATCTATCATTAAATTTTCTTTTGAAAGTTATGGCATGCCATTTTTGTCGATCTTGTTTTGATAATATCTTTGTTCATATTCTGATCCATAAATAGATTTAGTCAGTTGTGATTTTGAAAGAAACTTTTAGAAATTAAAATGTCACTTCTATAATGGTGATGTGATCCATTGTCCAGTGAAGTAAACATAACTGGTAGATTTTTTTTCCAATTCACAGTCTCTGAAAATTGTTCTGAGGGGGCCGGGCGTGGTGGCTCACACTTGTAATCCCAGTACTTGGGAGGCAGAGACTGGAGGATCTGGGTTCACAGTCAGCCTCGGCTACTTAGTGAGGCCCTCCAAAACTTAGTGAGACCCTGTTTCAAAAAATAAAGAATAAAAAGTAGGGCTGGGGTATAGCTCGGAAGTAGAATGCCCCTGGGTTCAATCCCCAGTACCACAAAGAAGAAAATTGTTCTGAGGGAGACATCAAATGAAATATTTATTCAAGATAATCTACCAACTTCGTGAGACCCGGTTTCAAAATAAAGCATAAAAAAAATAGGGCCAGGGGTGTAGCGCGGAGGAAGAACGCCCCTGGGTTCAATCCCCGGTACTGCAAAAAAAAAAAAAAAAAAAAAAAAAGATAATCTACTAAATCTTACTAAGAAGACTGGCAGTCTGTGCTACCTGAGCTACAACCTGCCCTCTTTCCCCCACCTGTCTCAGTGTGATGCAAATTCCATTCTGGGCAGGTGTGAGCATAACAATCCCTCTCCCCTTGACACCCAGGCAAGGGTATGGTATCTCATTGAGAGGGGCAGACTATCAGCATTGTTTAAATACTTTTATTGGCAGACTGTAATTATACATCATGATGAGGTTTAAAGTGATACAAACATACATGCACACATTACTTGGTGTATTTCCCTCTGCATCCTACCCCACTCCCCCCTCTTCCCTTTCCCTACATGTTAGTGAGATTGGTGCGATATCTTTATATATGGACATAACATTATTTGAACTGTTTCCTTCTGCAGTTCTCCTTTTTAGCCTCCCCACCTCTCTCCCATTATCCCCTTCTACCACCCTATTGGTCTCTCTCCTCATTTTTCTGAAGTCCCTTTTGTTTCCTATTTTCTCTTTAGCTTCTATATATGAGAGAAAACATATGACCCTTGACTTTGAGATTGGCTGATTTCACTTAGCATAATATTCTCTAGTTTCACCTATTTTCCTGCAAATGACATAATCCTCTTCTTTATGGCTGAGTAAAATTCCATTGTGTGTATATACCACATTTTCTTTATTCATTTATCTGTTGACATACACCCTCAGTTGGCTCCGTAATTTGGCTATTGTGAATTATGCTGCTATAAACATGGATATGCATATATCACTATAGATTATGACTTTAGTCCTTTTGGAAGGATTCTAAGGAATATGTTCATTTGTCATATGGTATTTTTATTCCTAGTATTTTGAGAAAACCTCTATATGATCTCCATAATAGTTGTACTAATTCACAATTCCACTGTGTATAAGAGTTCTTATTTCCCCACATTTATTAATGTTTGTACTCTTAATGATGACCTAGAAATTAGACCCCAAACTTTGCAATTACTAGAAGAAAATATAGGGCCAAATCTCCAACATATAGGCACTGGTAGAGACTTCCTCAATAATACCCCCATAGATTAGGAAATAAAACTGAGAATCAATAAGTGGGATGGAATCAAATTTAAAAAGGAAGGAAAGGAAAGGAAGCAATCAAGAGTCTGAACAGAGAGTCTACAGAATGGGAAGAAATTTTTTCCAACTATTCCTCTGATAGAGGACTAATATCTAGAATATATAAAGAACTAAACAACAACACTAAAAAAGCAACCCAATCAAAAATGGGCAACTGAACTTAATAGACACCTCTTAAAAGAAGAATTACAAATGGCCAATAAATATATGAAAAAATGTCCAACATTATTAGCAATCAAAGAAATGCAAATCAAAACTACACTGAGATTCCATCCAACTCCAGATAGAATGGCTGCCAGAATTTCTCAGCATTTCTGCATTGTTGAGGCTACCTTCTTGAACATGTGGACAAGAGGTTGGGAGCCACCTTCCTCCACTCCATTCATATGGTGGATACTCTACCCTAGGCATGATGGAAAAGGAATTATGGAACTCTGGCCTCAGAGCAGTGGCTCAGAGATTTTGCCCAGAGACACATGTAGTTCAGAAGAACAGTGCACTCACAAGTTCTGCCCAAAGCAACTGACTTTATTTAAAGTAGAGTATTGAAAGTCTGAGCCCACGAGTATACTAAAAACAATGAACATTTTAATTGTAAGCAGTTAAGATTAGATTCAACTGAATCAGACTCTGTAGCCATGTATGACCTGGAGTGTAATCAAAATTAATAGAGCAATCAGTTAGCAGTTGATGGAGATTCGCAGCTAAATATGGTGCCAAATGAGGAAAACGACTTCACAGAAATTAGGAAAAGACATTCAAAGATAGTCCTGCTGAAACCACTCTCCTCCCAGGGGATTTTCACCCAGTCCCAAAACTGTGTCCTGTGAGGACCAACACCAGACGCTTCACTCTTTGGTGGAAATTCACTAGAATTGTCCAGCCAAGTCAGTAAGCAAACAAGCAAACAGAAAATAAAATAAGACCCAGAAAGGGGAGTCAGTAGCCATAGTTACTACAGCGTATTGCTCAAATGTTCAGTTTTCAACAAAAAACTATAAAACATGTAAAGAAATAGGAAAGTGTGACCAATATATGGGAAAAAGAGAAAAAACCAGAAACTGCCAGTGAGAGAGCCCAAATATCAGATTTAGCAAAGACATCAAAGCAGCCATTATAAATGTGTTCAAAGAAATAAAACTTTAAGGAAGTCAAGGAAGCTATGGAAACAATATTTCATCAAGGAGAGATTATAAAATATAGAAATCATTTTTTATTTTTATAATTTTATTGGTGCATTGTAATTATACATCATAATGTTGTTCAAACTGAGTCAAACATACGTGCACATGTCAGTTGGTGTGTTTCCTTTTGCACCCCACCCCACCACCCCCATTCTCCCTCCCCATACGTGTTAGTGAGACTGGTAGTAATATCTTCATATATGGATATGACATTACATGAACCGTTTTCTTCCTCAATCCTCCTGCTTCCCCTCCCTCTCTACCTCCTTCCTTCAGTCCCCTTCCACTATTCCATTGGTCTCTCTCCTCATTTATCTGAAGTCCCTTTGTTTCCTATTTCTTCTCTAGCTTCCACACATGAGAGAAAACATGCCCTTTGACTTTCTAAGACTGGTAAATCTCAACATAATTTTCTCTTACTCCATCTATTTTCCTGCAAATGACATACTTTTGTTCTTCTTTATGGCTGAGTAAAATTCCATTGTGTATGTATAACACATTTTTTTAAAAATACATTCATTTGTTGATGGACACCTAGGTTGGTTCCATAATTAGGCTATTGTGAATTATTTATTACAGCACAATTCACAATAGAAATTTATTTTATTTTATTTTATTTTATTTTATTTTATTTTATTGCAGTACTGGGGATTGAACCTAGGGGCATTCTACCTTTGAGCTACACCCCCAGCCCTATTTTTTATTCTTTCTTTATTTATTTATTTTGCGATACTGGGGATTGAACCCAGGGGCATTCTACCTCTGAGCTACACCCCCAGCCGATTTTTTATTCTTTATTTTGAAACAGGCTCTCACTAAGTTGCAGAGGGCCTCACTAAGGAGCTGAGAGGCTGGTCCTGAACCTGTGATCCTCCTGTCTCAGCCTCCCAAGTACTGGGATTACAAGCGTGCGCCACCACGCCTGGCTTAGAAATTATTTACAAAGATAAACCAAATGAAAATTCTGGAGTCGAAAAGAGCAGTGACAACTTCATTAGAGAAGCTCAACAGTAGATCTGAACTGGAAGAAAAAGTCAGTGAACTTGAAGAGAGATTGATAAATATTATGCAATGTGAACAACAGGAAAAATAAAGGTAACAGATCCTTAGAAAAACATAGAATACCACACTTAAGTGTATATAAGGGAAGAATCTGAAGGATTAAAAGAAGTAGTTCCTGAAAACATTAACTTTGATATAAAGCATTAGTTCATATATCTAAAACGTTTCTTCCTCCAAGTAGGATAAATGCCCAAGTTGGAAGTTTATCTTCCAAACTCACTCGCCCGGTGGGGGTGGTAGCAGTTTTCTGATTCATCTTGGAGTGATGGCCATGTAGGTGGGGAGTTATTGTCCATTCCTCATATGACAGTAGCAGGCAACACTTTACTGCTGCTGGGGTCTTGTGAGGTTAAGCAGGAAGTTGAGCCTCCAAACATTTTGGGAAGCAAGAAGGCAGAACAAAACAGTGTCAGGTAGAATTGGTCCAAATTCTGCTTTCCTACTCCCTGCTGTTAGTGGGGCCAGTTAGGAACTTAGCTAAAGCCCCATTCAACCTAGCCCAGTGGCTCACGCCTCTTACATCCCACTACTAGGGAGGCTGAGACAGGAGCATCACAGGTTTGAGGCCAGCCTCAGCAACTCAGCAAGACTGTGTCTGAAGATTAAAAGGGTTGGGGATATAGCTCAGTGGTAGAATGCCCCTGGGTTCAGTCCCCCATACCCCACCACCATACACACACCACACACACAGCCCCACTTAGCAGCAACAGGCAGCGAGAGTCAGCGCTCCTCTTTTCCTGAGAGGGTGTCAGGATGAGTTTCCAGTTTGCCTGACTACAACAACGTGGTGTGAGTCAACATGCAACTTTTGCAAGGGTAGAATTGTAACCAGATTCTTCTTTACTGTCCAAAAATATGCAAGTTTTCCTCTTATTGAGTTCTTGTCTGTGGAATTAAAAGTGGACAGACTATAGACGTGTGGGAATAGGGATACAAAGATTTATTTTAAGCCAAAGGAAGATAGAAGATAAAAAACAGCCTCCCCACATGGGGGGTCCCTGAAAGAGAATAACCATTGATGTTCTTGGGAGGTGAGCTTTTATCCCATATTGTGGTTCCCCATCTGCTCTTTAATGATTGGTCAGAATTGGGTCTTGGGGACCCAATGTCTTTTGCTCAGTTTCAATCCTTAATTTGAAGCTCTGTTCCAGAGGTCAGGGGCCCTTCTAATCTCCTGGTGCCACTTGTCTTCTGCTCATCCTTTTTCCTTTGATCATTCTTGGGACTGAAGTTTTGTATTAACTTGCACTGTTATCCCTGTATCTGTTAGCCTTCCCTATTTCTGTTCTTTATACCGATGGCCTCTTTTAACCCTTCCTGTTCCCACGTCTTCTACTCTGTGTCGGTGTCATTGAGATATGCATGCTACACATAAAAAAGGATATAGTGACTTTGAGGATACAGAGGTTTTCTATAGCTACAGAGTTTATCTTCTACATCCCTCTCCAAGCTGGCATCTGTTCTTTGGAGAGCCTTGGTAATCTGGTTTCGGGGGCCAGTAGGATGGGAATGATACAGGTTAGAGGAACATGGGCAAGAGGGAATGAAAAGCGGAGTAGCTATTTCTGAGTCGAGGGCAGGCTCAGACATCTGGAGAGGTGGGGAAGAAGCAGCCCTAAGGTGATATGGGCCTGTGTCTCCCTAACTACTATGACAGCTGTCCTTCCATTGTGAAACCCCAAGGTGCAAACAGCATGGTACTCACAGTGGGACACATGTTGCCTTCATTGTTTTCTGGAAGGTTTTTCTTCGCTGTCTGTTTTTACTTAAATTCAACACCAGATGGTGACAAAAGACCACGGTACTCCTGGGTAAATTCTTCAAGGTCACCTCCAGCCTTCTCTCTGTCTTATCCCCAAATTCCTGGGTTTTATTAGTGAAATTTCTCCAACTTTCCTTCCCCTGGCAAAGCCTTCTATTATCTTGCTGAAAACAATAATAATGGCTTCTCTTCTATGAAAATCCTTGTGCTACATTATGATTCAACCACATCAGACCACTTACATAAATAACAATACTTTATTTGTTCTGTGTCTGTGCTTTTATGTATTAAAATTATTTATTTATTTATTTATAAATGAAAATGTATTCCAGGCATCAATAACTGGTTGTGGATTTGCCATTTTATATAATTTGGAAAAGAGAGCTTTTGAGGTTCAACAGAATCCAAAACAGAAAATCACCAGTCAGGGCCAATACATATGCAAAATATTGTTTTGGAAGAGGTCTGTCAGTTTAAGCACCAGAAATTAGTGGATAAGCATGTGGGAGGAGAGTGAGAGAGCGCAGGTTTTGAATAACTAGAGCTTTGTGGCCATAGAGCAAAATATGTCTTTCTGTGTCTCAGTGTGTCTTTCTGGGCTTTTTGCACCAAAACCCAAGGGAGTTTCTTGCCTCAGATTCTCTAAAAGGCAGAGCTTGAGGCAAGAATGAAAGTGCAGATGCTTTATTTGAAAGATGTACATGAAAAATAAATACAAAAAATCTTTCAGATTTTATTTTTCTTGATACATATCAGTAATTACTAATCCTTCTTCAGAAGTCATTGAAACTTTCATTCTGTGCACTTTCTGACTTCAGAGATGCTTAATTTATTCTGGAAAACTTTTATATGATTTGAAGTACTCCTCTTATTTCTTTAGATAAACTATATTATATGTTGCCCCCAAAGTTTGTACAAAAGCATAAATCAGATTACTCAAAGCTATCTAAGCTTTATCCATATTCTGATTTGTTCATTTTATCTATTCAAAGACACCGGCCTCTGTTCTATCTTCTCCAAGTACAACAGCAAAATTCATCATCAGTGCACTCAGAGATTTGGTCTGATTTCTCCTCTATTTAGAACTTTTCCTAGGTGTTCAAATATTGTTTATATTTATAGAATTTCTTAATCTTTTATTTCATTCTTCAGCTTCTTGTGAAAGCCATTTTAGGCTTTCCCAAAGATGAACATTGTTATCCAAAGTGTACTTCATTGTCTTGGCAAGTTGTTCTTCATTCATCTGACAAAGTTTTAAAGTCATTTTGGCTTTAGCCTTTCTTTCTTTCTTTCTTTCTTTCTTTCTTTCTTTCTTTCTTTCTTTCTTTTCTTTCTTTCTTTTTTTCTTTCTTTTCTTTCTCTTTCTTTCTTTCCTTCTTTTTCTCTTTCTTTCTTTCTTTTTCTTTCTTTCTTTTCTCTTTCTTCTTTCTTTCTTTCTTTCTTTCTTTCTTTCTTTCCTTCCTTCCTTCCTTCCTTCCTTCCTTCCTTCCTTCTCTTTCTTTTCTTTTCTTTTCTTTTCTTTTCTTTTCTTTTCTTTTCTTTTCTTTCTGGTACTGGGGATTGAAACCAGGGGCTGAGCTACACCCCAGCCCTTTTTATTGTTTATTTTGAAATGGGGTCTAGCTAAGTTGCTGAAGCTCTTGTTAAGTTGCTGAGACTGACCCTGCACCTACGATTCCCCTGTCTCAACCTCCTAAGTACTATTATTAGAGACATGTGCCACCACACCGGACTTGGTTTTAGCCTTTTGGTATTGGATGATTTGAACATATCTTCTAGTGACTGAATCCTTATTGCAATATTAGCCATCAACTAAAGTCATTCTGAACATCAGATTCCTGGTTTTTTGTTTTCTAACAAGTTTAGGTTAAACTAAAAGAGTTGAATCTTTAAAGATTTTGATTAATGCATTTCCATTTAGAGTCCTTGATAAATTGTTCTCAAAACCTGACTCAAAAGATATGCCTAGATCTTCACATACTTTTCAGTTTGTCTAACTTTACCTAAATCTTCACATTTTTCCAAAAGCAAAAATTCTTATGATAAAATCTTTTTTCCCTGTTGTATAAGGTTGGATTTTAACTAATAAAAATTCCACATATAGCTGCACTTACCCTCATCTCCCATGTTAAGCTGTAGAGATCTGGAGTGAGTCTCATGTCTCCCGACAACACTGACATAACTTCACTCAGCTTCTCTAGTATTTGCATAAAGTAAAAATTCATAGCAGCGACTAGGTCCTCCATAGCACCAGATCTGCCTCAGGTTGCCAGGACCCTCCTATTCCACAACAAACTATAAGGAACACCATGGAATGTTCCATTTAGAACCTTAACCAATGCCTGGCAATCAAGAGATGCCATCAGTGGGGGTGCCTGTGGGGGAGGATAGACAGTTTCCCCAAAGTTTTCAGGTAATAGCATATGTGTAATAAAAATGTACAAGGCTAGCATGTGCTTATAATCTTAGTACATACATGGTTGGCTGAGATAGGAGGATCATAGGTTTGCAGCCAGCCTTAGCAACTTAGCAAGATCCTCCTCAACTTAGTGAGACCCAGTTTCAAATTAAAAAAAATAGAGCTGGAGGTGTAACTCAGAGGTAGAATGCCTCTGGGTTCAACCCAAGTACAAAAAAAGAAAAGAAAGAAAAGAAAAGCACAGAGATTTTATAGGATAGAGGAAGTCCAGTGCATAGCCTTGTGGTTTGGGCTAGAGTAGCAGTTTTCTACTTTAACCTAAAATTACTAGGGTTGTTCCTGTTCCCAGTTTTCATGACTCTTTCACCAAAATAGTATTATTTTTAAAGCTCTGAAATATGTTAGCTAGCTGGAGTTCATTAGTGGAGGAGGTAAATAACAGGAAAAGAAAGAAGGAAGGAGAAAAGGAAGGAAAGAAGAAAGGAAAAAGAAGTACACTGCTCTACCACTAATTGGAACACTGCTGTCCTATCAATATCTTCTTTCTAGATGTTATCCTTCCTCTCCCGTAGCTACCCTACCCACTGCAGCCAGGTCCATGCCAGTGCAGACATTAAGATGTGTGTGTGTGTGTGTGTGTGTGTGTGTGTGTGTGTGTGTGTGTGTGTTGGGGTGGAGGTGAGTAGCCTGGCTGAGAAGCCAGTATCTATTTAAACTCTTTCTTTTTCTCTTCTTTTTTCTTTTCTTTTCATTCTTTCTCTCACTCTCTTTTTCGTTCTTTTTCTTTCCTTTCTTCATTTATTTCTTTCTTAATCTAACATCTCAAAATAAAAAGGGGTAGGGGTACTGGCAATTAAACCCAAGGTCCTCTACCACTGAGCTATACCCCCAGGCCTTTTTATTTTGAGACAGGGTCTCCCTAAATTGCTGGGCTGGCCTCAAACTTGTGATCCTTCTATCTCAGCCTCCCAAGTACTGGGATTACAGGCATGTACTACTGTGTCTGGCTTACATTCTTCCTTCTCTAAAGTGAGCAAATTAGATCTCTAGGAGTACTTAGATTAGGTCATATTAGGTGGTTCGTACTCACTCTTGTCACTATTGATACTGTCAACTGCTTTTGATCTTAATTCTGCAAATTGTTGGAGAGGAAAGCCTCCTCCTGTTCTCAACCAAAGCATCCCAAGTCTCCTTATTTTGGGGAGTCCTACTTTCAAGAGTATTCCCCAGTTGGAAAGAGAAAATCAAAATTATATTATGCTATATTGTCCCTAGTTTTCTGTTGCCTGTGCTTCTCTTATTGCCATGCTATACAATTTTTTAGAAATGAGAATCATAATAAATGGACAAGTAAGGCCGGGCGTGGTGGCACACGCTTGTAATCCCAGTACTTTGGGAGGCGGAGACTGGAGGATCTGGGTTCGCGGCCAGCCTCAGCTCTCTCTCTCTCTCTCTCTCTCTACTTAATGAGGCCCTCCGCAACTTAGTGAGACCCGGTTTCAAAATAAAGTATAAAAAATAGGGCCGGGGGTGTAGCGCAGAGGTAGAACGCCCCTGGGTTCAATCCCCGGTACAGCAAAATAAATAAATAAATAAATAAATAAATAAATAAACAAGTAAATCAATGAAATAGAATCGATGGAACTGATGAAAGAAACAATTCAAATGATGCTGTGGCCATGTATGAAAGTGTCACTATCTACCTCACTGTTATGCACAGGGAGGCGTAGTAGTAGTGTGAGACCTAAAGGGAAATATATCAAGACCTGTGTGCAGGTTTGTTTGTATGACTGTGAACCTTATTATGATGTATAATTATGACCCACCAATAAAAATATAACAAAAGAAATGAGAACGAACAAATCAATCAATGGAATGGAATGGGAAGTCAAGACATGAGTCCACAACCATGTGGAAATGTCATATGCAACAAAGATATTATCTCAAATCCCAGGAAAAAGTAGACTTTTTAGTGAAAGTTCTGGTAAACTGTTTGGCTTTGGGAAAAAGATAACACTGGGCCCAACCAAATTTTTATAATCCGATCAATTTATATTGGTCGGAAAAATAAAGTTGGCTTTTCATCTTATCATTTTCATAATTTCTGCACCAGGAATGGACCTTAATGAGGCAAAAATGACTCAGGGTAATTAAGACCATATTTTTAATTCAAGCTCAATTGTTCTACTCTTCTCTGTAGATCTATAGTATCAATGCAATCCCAATCAAAATCTCTTGGAAAGCTTCTTTCTAGAAACTGACAAAATGATTTTTAAAAATTTATTGAAAAAACAAAAGTAGTCAAAACAATCTTGAACAGAATAATAAAATCTAAGGCCCTATCTTACCTATTTTAGGACTTATAAAACTATAGTTTTCAGGACATATTGATAATAGAACAGCATAGAGCGTCTAGAAATAGACCCAAATGAACATGGTCAAATGATTTTCAACAAAGGTGCCAAAGCAATTCAATGAAAATATAAAATTTTCAATAACTGTGCTGAAATAATGAATATCTATATGTAAAAAGAACTTCAATTCTTACTTTATATTAGAGACAAAAAATAAATTTGAGATAGGTCATTGTCCTAAATGCAAAGTCTAAAACTATAGTGGTCCAAAAAAAAAAAAGGGGAGAATATCTCTCTAACTTTGAGATGAGCAAAGTTTTCCTCTAGAATACAAGGAAAATAAAATCCATTAAACAGAATCATAGGATCTCCTAGGCTCATGGACACATCAAAATGCCAAGAAGGTGGATACCCAGAGAGGGCACAGTCGCTCCATGCTCCCCACCGCCACACCTTGTCCTAGGCATTTCTTCCATCTGCTGGTTCTTACTTGTATTCTTTGATTAATAAACTAGTAAACATAAGTAAAGTGCTTCATAAAATAATGAATATCTTGCCCTATGGCACATGCATAGCCTTATGTTAAGGATGTCAAGTGGATTACAGGTCAATTTATACTCAGAATTTATCATGGTGACCATCAAAAAGTTCAACCTACCGTCATATATAACACAGGAGCCAGGCAATGATGCGGTATTCCTGGTGTTTCTAAGAAACTGAATGTCTGAAGCTATAGTGTAACCAGCCATATTCTGAATAAGCCACTTAGCTAAGGAAATATTCATCATTATCCAGAATGTCTATGAAGGAAGAGCTCTTTTCTGCCTTATTGATTATCTTATAAATTGGTTGGCTATTAGAATACATTCCATAATATTTGTGATTAGAATGAAGAGAAATGAATGTTGACAAATATGTACATAGCTAAGTCTCTAGTGCCTCTCAACACTGTTTTACTTGGTTACCTCCCAAATTGTAAACAGGTCTGGATCCTCTATATTTTTCCACACTATTGTTTCCACAATGGAATCCCTTTCTTTTTACCACATACCTGCCTCTATCTCTCCCCAAACCTTCCAAAGTACCACTGAGATATCCTGTTCCATAATTAATAAATTCCCTTGTATTCTCAAATTTTCTATACCTCCTAGCATACATTGAAATGAGATTTTCACCTGAAGACACTATTTCATCCACAACTTCTGTATGAGAAGATAATTCCATTTTCAATATCTCAAATTATGATAAGTGAACTGTCTTTATTCTATTTCTAGACCATTCTTCCCTTCAGTCTTATTTTTAAAATGCACTGATTCATTTGAATCCTGTATAATTTTGGCTGAACAACTCTCTCTGTATTTCCACAGTATGATCCCAGACGGCCTGTATCAGAATCACTTACAGTGTTGATTAAAATTCCGTTCCAAGGCACAGTCAGATATTCTTAGTGAGAAATTCTGGAGAATCTGAATTTTAATAAGTACACTATGTGAAACTTATGAATCCTCAAGTTTAAGTACCTCTGCTCTTTCTCTTGTTGCCGCTGTCATTTATTGTACTCATCCCTCCCTCAACACACATTTAAATTGTGGCATTAGGCTCAACTGTCTTCTATACTAGAAATCATTGTATTACTCTGGACTACTTCAAAAGTAGGATGAGCTTTTGAACAAGCCACACATATATTTCTATTTCCGGGGTAGTTGCCACCTCTCATCCTCATGTACACATTATCCTGCTCACCTCATGAACCTAGTCATTCCCCAGAGCTACCCCAACTCTAAAATCTTAAAATAAAATAAAATATCCCCAAACACCTCCTGTCCTAGTTTTCTTCTCAGCTACTCTCTATATTCCCTACAACAGGATAACAGAATTATTGTATAAGTATTGGTGTCTTCTAGATTGTGAGAAATCATGATACATCCTCATAGTGACTGTACTACTCTTTATGGCCAGATTAATTTCAGCTTTCAAATAAAAATTCATGTTTAGAAAATTTAGTATGAAATATTCAAATCAGACATAAATGGTGCAATTCATCTGGAAAATGGGTGGAATAGTGCCTAATCCTAGTTCCATACACACATATGACAGGCATCAGTGCATGGGAGGGAGGGAGGCAGGAGAAAATTGAACACAGAGGAGTAGAAAATCTATGCAGGATAGTCAACAACTTTTAGTCATGATTTTAGTTAGACAAGGTAAAATAGTAGACAGAGCAATGACTTAAAAAACATCAATAAACAGGTCTTTGTTGGATAATACTTGAAAAGTCAAAAATCAGTTAATATAGTAACCAGCCCCAGGGAGAGGCTGAGGAACAAGTCTTTCCACTTAGATAATAAATAAAAATTATTTTGGTTAATATATGTCTCTGCCACTTGTCCATAGCTTCATGATGTTGATGATTTTCAAATGTTTTATCTACCATTACATCCCTAGTATCTAGTACATAATAGGTGTATGATAAGAAATCAACAAATATCTATATAATCAATGCGTAGGAATTGGATATGATGAAAGACAGCCATATGATTAAAATAGAATGAAGGAAAAAACAGAAGTCTAATCTTACAGTTGGGGGGATAGACTACCAAGGCTCAAACTAAGAAACATGGACATAGAATCTTCTTAGAGTAACAGCATCAGGGAACAGGAAGTGTGGCCGGGCAAATACTTTTGCAGTGGGCAGTGCTTGGTGCATTGCACGTTGATGATAGACATACTAAGGTTGGGAGACAGAGGCATTAGATTCAAGTATAAAAGTACATATGAGTTTTATTAAAAGTCCTTTTCTCAGAATTTTAGAAACCTTGTTGGAACTAGACATTTGGATGAAAACACTTGTTGAAGCTGGAGCAAAATAGAGCGAAAAAAGTGAAATAAATGGGAAGGCATGAAACATATCACTTGATATTTTATTTTGTATTTCGTTTTTATCCCTCTATTCAACTTTTCAAGACAATGACTGTAAGCAATATTAATTTCTATACCATATTATGCCAAAAATCAATACCACAAATAAATTAAAGGTCTAATTAATGATTGATGAATGAGACTGAAATCACATTTAGAACAAAATGCAGGTCTTTTCCTAGTTTTGGCAGATGTATCCCCAGGTATTTTACAATGAAGTTGCTCTCTCTTTTCAAGTTAAGCAGCAGGCAAACAAATGTGAACCTCCTTAGTTATTTGGGGAATACCAGGTCCTCCTCCCCAGTCTTAGTAGTGCCCCCTTTACCTCTTTGTTCCTTAGAGTATAGATAAGGGGATTAAGAGTTGGGGTTACTACAGTGTAGAAAAGGGTGAGAAACTTGCCCTGTTCATGAGCATAGCTATTCTTGGGTTGAAGGTAGACACCTGTGACAGTACCATAGAAGAGGGAGACCACAAGAAGGTGAGAAGTACAGGTGCCAAATGCTTTCTTCTGTCCTATGGATGACTTTATCCTTAGCACAGCCTTTGTGATAGCACCATAAGAGGACAGGATGATGATCAAGGGTACCACCAGGAGAATGATACTGGCTATGGACATCTGGATTTCATTGTAGGTAGTATCTCTACTGGAGATCTGAATGAGGGCTGGAACTTCACACACAATATCATCTACCATTCGGTGGGAGCAGAAGGGTAACTGGAGGGTGGCAGGGGACTGGATCAGAGACTGAACAAGGCCAGTCCCCCAAGCGAGGATGGCCAGCTGCAGACAAACTCTGGGGTGCATGATAGTGGTATACTGCAGTGGACGACACACCGCTACGTAGCGGTCCACGGCCATGACAACAAGAAGGACACACTCAGTGGTTCCAAGCCACAGGAAGACGTAGAGTTGAATGGCACAGCCAGTGTAGCTGATGGTCTTCTTTGGACCCCAGAAATTGACCAACATCTGTGGAACACAGCTACTGGTGAAGCAGAGATCCAGCAAGGAAAGGTTGGAAAGAAAGAAATACATAGGGATGTGCAGTTTGGGATCCTTCAAGGAGACAATAATTATGATCATATTTCCTGCAAGAGTCAAGCAATAAAAGATCAAAATGACCCAAAAAAGTACCTTCTCCAAATATGGCTTGTCAGAGAAGCCCAGGAGGATGAAATCACTGTGGCTGTCATTGCAAACTGTGATCATATCTTCTGGGTCAATTGCTTCTTTGTGGAACAGCTCAAAAGTAGTTGCTCAAAAACCTGTTATAGTTCCAATACAGAGACAGGAAGAAGGGCAATATGACTTGTTTGATTCCGTTCTATTCAAGGATGAGATTTTCACCTGCTGAATTTTGGAGAAATATACAAGATTTAATGAAATGCTTATAATTTTTGACATCCACCTTTCATTCTTGTTATCTCTCTTCCTATTTTACATCTTCAGTTTTGTATCTAATTATAACTTCATTATAAATGTTAAGCAAAATATATTTAAGCACTTGCTAGTGAAAATAACTATTAGATGTGTAGCATCTTTGCTCTTAATGATTGCACTTTTTATCCACTTGTGGCAGCACACATCCATAACCCACCAGTCAGTACTTGGAAGACTGAGACAGGAGTATTGTAGGTTCAAGGACAGTCTTGGCAACATAGTGAGACTCTCAGGAACCTAGTGAGACCCTGTTTCAAAACAAAAAAATAAAAAAATAAAAAGGGCTTGGGGTGTATCTCAGAGATAGAATGCCCTGGGTTCAATTCCCAGTACTTCTACCATATTTATTGAACAGTTTTATATATGCACATTTATATTTGTTTTATATATAGTACTGTTCAATGCATCTTTCCATCTCTTTCTGTTTCTTTTGTTTAATTTCTCTGTGTCTTTGTATCTTAATTTATCTATTTTTCTCCCATGTTTCTATTTCTCCTCTTCATCCCTCTTACCCCTCTGCCTTCTCCACTTCCTTCTCTTCATTCTTCTCCTTCTCCTATTCTAGGTTCCTCCTTTTCACTTTCTCTGTTAATTTCCGATCTCGAGTTATCACTCAGCCACCTTTATGCTGTGTGATCTTAGGAAAATATTTAACCTTTAGTTGTTTCTTTATACTTTGTATTTGGAAAATTGAACAATCATAGAAACTACCTAGACCTGTTGAAAGAACCAAATATGAAAACACAAGGAAAATACTATTACTTAGTAACTAATCAATATATGTTAGCTATGATGATGATACTATTCAAAGGATTTTTTTCCTTTGCAAAACACCAAAATATATAGTCAATATTTTTCAGAGTGTGAGTGAAAATAACATTTAGATAAAAGGGTTGTCATGACTCTACACTACCTCTTTGAAGAAGAACTTGAAGTACCCTTTTTTAATAATAGACATATTTATATCAGATATAGCAGACACATCTGTATTTAATAACCTCTTGATCCATTAAAGAATATCATTTGGTGACTCACTGTATTATTTCACAGTCTCCCTTTTAGGGAAACTTGAGTCCTATTTAATAGTTCTCTAATTTTATATAGTAGTATAGTTGTATATTTTAAATTATTGTAAGAAGGTGATGATGAAGCATGATAGAAAAAAAGTACTAGAGAAAATATAACACTTGCAATTAAGATGAAAACAAGAATAACATATTCTTGTTTTTAAAATATAGTTGTCAAATGGACAACTTTAGCCATGATCTTAAGAAAAACCATGACATAGGCTAATATTTACAGTCTATTGCCTAGCCATACTTTTAATTTGATTCATATACTAGTAGCAAATTCTTTGACGTTTTCCCAATCATTAGTTCTCATGATTAAAGGACATTACTCTACAAGTAACTCCCAAGACAGTATTTTTCAGGGCATTTAGATGCACTGATCTCTCATAGTTCAAACTTCACTATATATTTTACTTTACTCAAATTTTTCTTTACCGTTCCATGCATTTTAGAAAATCCATATGTTCTCTCTGTGATTCTGTTCTCTTTCTATGTCATTATTCCTTTATTTTCTGTAGGATTGTTTTAAATTATTGATGAAATGGTAGTCCTTTGGTTGTTAATTTGAATTTTTTTTTTTTTGCGGTACCGGGGATTGAACGCAGGGGCGTTCTACCTCCGCGCTACACCCCCGGCCCTATTTTTTATGCTCTATTTTGAAACCTGGTCTCACGAAGTTGCAGAGGGCCTCACTAGGTAGAGAGAGAGAGAGAGAGACAGGGAGAGAGAGAGAGAGAGAGAGAGAGCTGAGACTGGCCGCGAACCCTGATCCTCTGGTCTCCGCCTCCCAAAGTACTGGGATTACAAGCGTGAGCGACCACGCCCGGCTTGTTAATTTGAATTTGATATTATAGTGGAAGAGTAGTTTGATGTTACTAGACCAAATAATATTATGCTCATATATAAAGGTATCACTACCAATCTTGCTAGCATGTATGGGGAGAGAGAAGGGGAGAAAGGGGTTGGGGTGTGGAGGGAAACACATCAAGAGATTTTGTGTGCATATATGAATGCATCACTTTGATTTTAACTATGATATATAATTACAATACACCAATAAATTATTTAAAAAAAGAATTTCAGTCTTACAGATTTTCCCATGTCCAAAATTAATGGTCTCTTACTTCATTCTTTGATTTTTATATATTTCATAGAAAATAACTTCTGGTTCATAGTCTTTGTCTATTCAGTTTGTTCTTCCTTTCCTAGTTTTCTTTTTTCAATAGTAGTGTCTATATTCCTATAGCTATCTAATCTATATATCCATATTCACATCCATCTGCCTTATCTCTTGTAGTTCCTAATTAATTACTAATCATTGGAAGAAATATGCTTTTTCCTGAATCAACTATTTATAAAAAGGTTTTGGTTAGGGGACAATCTTAAGAGTTCCCTTCACTGGTTTCTATTGAGATTGTCTTCCTGCAAATATCAATTGTCTCTGTGATTTTTTTTTTAGCTCACCTCCTCTGCTTTTCAGAACGTTGCCAGGAGAGTTCATGAAGAAAGCCAACACACTGATTCTTGTGGCTTCAAATGTATTTCACCTTCTAAAGTAGATGCCACTGGTGCCAGTGTAATTCATCTCCTTGGCTCAGCTCTTACTCCAGTAGCGCTGCAAGGACTGGTCCTATGTGAACTCACATTCACCACACATACACTGACAGTGATCTACCTAAACACTCTGCATATATCTTCTCTCTCTCTAAAGCCTCGTTTGACACCATGGGAGCCTATTTGGCACATAGACAAGTGTTGCCCAGAAGTGCAAGAGACTCTAGGGGAAACCCTTGAACAATTGAAGATGAGAACAAGTTGATAAATACTTCGGCCACTCTTACTTCAGGTGAAAACATCCTTTTTCAGGATGGTCCTGAAAAAAAATTTAGCTCACCTTGCACACAACCTGGCTACTGCACCCCTATAATGTTTTGATTTCTTATCTATTATGGTTTAGATTTAAAATGTCCCCCAAACCCTCATTTGTTAGACAATGCAGCCATGTTTGAAGATGGGGCATGACTGGAGGTGGTCCCTGGGGGCATGGTCAGGGATGGTGTTTGTCCCAGGCTGGACCGCTGCAACATCTCTCTCTCTCTTACCTTCTCCCTCTGCTCCCTCCATGATGCCCCAGGAATCTGCCGCCACAGCTCCTGTTTGGAAGCTGGCCTGACATGGACCAAAACCTCTGAAACCTCCTTAACTTCTGAAACTAAAAAAATAAATATTTCTTTCTCTAAGTTGTGCATGTCAAGTGTTTTGAGTCACAGGTTTGAGAATGCTGACTGACACACTAACTCTTCTTTTTCCCTCGTACGTTTTTCCTAAAATTACCTCCCAAATCAGTTATTTGCACTTAATTCCTTATCCAAAGCTCTGCTTTCATGAAGACCTAAATTAAGAGTGTTGGCTCTAGAAGTAGAAACCTAGGAATAAGTCCTTTAGGAGAACTTTCAGGAAATGAATTACACATCAAGCTTATTGCAATGGGCCCTTTATTGTTGAGGAGTTGTGGTAACTCTTGGCATGTTTCAGCATCACTATTATTAGTATTTTTACCTGTTGTGGCTCTGGATAAGGTGGTAAAACTGGAAGGAGAGAGCTGAGTTATGTGGTACATCTAGCCATTGAAGAACATGAGAGTAAAGGTAATTAGATTATTATCAAGTTGGCTGGATTTCATTGATTGTTTTTGAAGTTTTGAAGAAAAAGAACATTGTAATGCAAGCAGCCATCTATCACCCTAGGGCAGTGGTGCTCAAACTGCTTGTTAAAACAGATTTTGGGGGCACTACACCCAGAGTTTCATAGGTCTGAAGTGAGGTCAAAGAATTAGAATTTCTAACAAGGTCCCAGATGATGATGCAGGTCCAGGGACCACACTTGTTTTATTGTGCTTTTTTTTGGGGGGGGGACTAAAGTTACCTCTAAGCTACACCCCAAGACCTGTTTTATTTTTATTTTGATAAAGTTGCTGAGGCTGTCCTTGAACCGCATTTTGAGAACCATTAACTTAAGGGATTCGGTGAAAGCAAGAAAACTGTCATGGCAACAGTTAATGAAATTCTCATTTCCTGCAACCCTAGGGAAGGCTCAAAGTACATTTATATGAAATATTGGTATAAGTGTGACTATGTGTGTGTAGTCATTTGATCCACTGATCCCAAAATACATTTTGAAGATGGGGTTGCCAAAAAAGCAAACTCAAGGATTGAGATTAGCATTCAGAAGGAGGTTTATTAGAGAGTGTTTTTTGATTATATATATATATATATATATATATATATATATATATATATATATTTGTACTGGAGATTTAACCGAGGGACATTCTACCTCTGAGATATACCACAGCCCTATTTAATTTTTTGTTTCAAACACTAACTTGCTGAAGGTCTCACTAAGTCCCTGAGGCTGTCCTCAAACCTGTCATCCTCTTATCTTAGCCTTTCAAATACTGGGATTACAGGTGTGTACCACCATTCCCAGCTCAGGTTAAGATCTTTGAAAAGAAAGGGAAGGAAGCAGGATTAAGGAGAGAGGAAAGCCAAGTTTCACCATATACTACAAGGAGTCCTCAATATTGGATGATAATTGAGAGACATTCTTGATTGGGGGAAAAGGTCAACCTTTAAATCTCCTTGCTGATTAGTGTTGAATGTAGGTTCCTTTGAAAGAGGCCATGCATTTAAGTAAAGCAACCCTCCTTATCTGAGGTAATCCAGAAAAGGGGATCTCAGATGATCTGTCTGCCAGTAGCACATCTAGCCCCTGGAGTAATTATGCCTTCATTCTGAAAGAGGGATCCAGCAGGGCATTATAACTTCCAACACTGTCTACTCCTTTAGATTTTAGATCCACTCTTTTGCATTAGTTCTGGTAGAAGCTCTTACAGGGTTATACGTGGACCTCTGTATCCAGAGGAAACTTAAATAATGACTACCACTGCTGCTCACCTCAGGTCCACAAATTACATTCACTGTCTCCTTCTGTTTTTCATTCTGTATTCCTCTCAACCTTAGCTAACACCTATAGTGCACCTGAGGCATGATACAGAAGTGTCTGAGTCTCTGATCACTATGGCTTTAAGATAGTTGATTTAAAGTATTCTCTGAGTCTTAAGGGATGGCATTACATCTGAGCTGGCAGCTGGCATTTCAGGCATGTTGTCACTAGGTCACTCCATGATTCCAGTGATAGTGTGGTATGTAATATAGTAAATGAATTCCATGGTCATCTGTCTACTCCCTCATTTGCTTTGCTATTGGGTAGTCCCTTTTGTCTAATATAATGGTATGTGCAATATCCTGCTGCAGAATCAAATATTTTAGATAGTTGTGTTGAGTGAAGACTTGTTTGGGGATAGAGATCCATACCCCGAGTATGTATATTACTACCAAAAAATTATAAAAACAAAGAAAAAACATTGCTGCACCCAAAGTAGAAGGGTTCCAAAGACATCAATGTGACACCAAGTAACTGGTTGACATTTTGAAGCAATACTGTTTTATCACAGACACACATCGGTCTCTTGCTGATGGCAGATTGGATGTTTGACAGTGACTATAGTGAATGTTGTTAAACCCATCCTTACTGCCATCATTGCGTCATTCATGACTGCAGGTAGAGAGATGAGGGCAAATAAAACAATGTGACAATATCTGTTAACCAAGTCACATTTTTTTTTTCAGTACCGGGGATTGAACGCAGGGGCGTTCTACCTCCGCGCTACACCCCCGGCCCTATTTTTTTTATGCTTTATTTTTGAAACCGGGTCTCACGAAGTTGCGGAGGGCCTCACTAGGTAGAGAGAGAGAGAGAGAGAGAGAGGAGAGAGAGAGAGAGAGAGAGGAGAGAGATAGATCGATCGATTGATCGATTGTGCACTCGCGCATGTGCGCTGAGGTTGGCCGCGAACCCGGATTCTCCGGTCTCCACCTCTCAAAGTACTGGGATTACAAGCGTGCGCCACCACGCCCGGCTCCAAGTCACATTTTTAATCTGGTTATTTAATTCTTCTTTTTAGTGGATTCTATCTTGTGCTTATTTGACATGTTATACAAAGAACATAATGCTTCATATACTCATTCCCGTTCCCATGTCTTCATGCACATGACTCTTTTCCAGACTTCATTGTTTCAAGTCATTCTTTCTTTTTCCTTCCAGCCACCCGGAAGCCTTATAAAGCATTTATCACTGCCCCTGAATTATATGTATTTTAATTTCAGTCTACTTCTATACACAGAGAAAGAAACTCTGTTCATTTTGTCGGGTTTTGTTCACCACTGTCCTTCAAGATCACCCATGAGTGGGGCTATAGCTTAGTCTTCATCCTTTTTTGATTTGCAGTCACGTATCATGCTGGTCCATCCATGAACCAAGATCAGGCACTTTCCTCATCCATTAGATAGTTATAAGTGTTCTCCCATGCACACATAAGTGAGATCTGAGGCAAAAGTGCTGCAAATGTGGTAGATATCAGAAAGGTCTCAGCTGCTTGCTCATACAGTTTGCTTCTGCCCTCTAGTCATGCTTCTGGTCAATCCTGCATATAACAATACCATCTTACAATTATTGCTGCTTTCTCCACCCCCACTTAATGGCCCAGTGGGTCAGAGAGCCTCCAGGTCATGATGGGCAGTTTGGGATGCATGACTGTTTTATGCTCTGTGGTCAGGTGTTGTGTCCAGGAGCATTTTCAAAAGGTGTAAAATCCTTTGCTGGAGAGAGCCAGTAGCAGGATTTTGCTCCAAAATACTGAGTTTTGTTGTGATGTTGCCATAAACTCTACCTCATGCTTTTTGTCAGAATTTATAACTCTAATCGTGTAAAGTCTTACAAACTGTACACTTCAAGTTTCAGTGTAATGGGCACTATATCCTAGACCTGCTATAGAGCTGTTTCTTACCAGGAAGCCCATTCAAGGATGGCCACCTTCTGTGTTCCTAGCAGATGGATAGAAACAGAGTTTCACTCTGTTGCATATGGTTACTACAAAATACAGAGGCCTGCAAGGCATTTTGCTTTTCTTTATTATGATAGGAGATGCATGTTGCAAAAATGTGCCCTTTATTTTTAATGGGATGTCCCATAATGCCCTAACCCAACAAACATCTAAAATTTTTAGTGATGCCAGGTGTGGTGATACAGGTCTGCAATCCCAGTACTTGGGGAGCTGAGGCAGGAGGGTCGCAGGTTGGAGGCCAGCCTTAGCAACTTCCCAAGATGCTGTTTCAAAATAAAAAATAAAAAGGGCTGGAGGTGTAGCCCAGAGGTAGAATGTCCCTGAGTTCAATCCCCAATATATAAAAAAAAAATACTGATGTGTCAGGCCCATGCATTTTTATAGACTTTATTACTCATCCTCTGGAATACATGTATCTTATCAAGATCTTCAATGTATTAACGAGTTCTTTCTCATGTGGTCTTATTAGGTGGTGTTATTGATAGATTTGACCAGAGTGATGGCCTCCAGGTTGTGCAACTAGTCCAGTTCTGTTTGGTGTTTTATGACAGAGGGTGAAAGACAAATGTAGCCCTGGGACTGTGCGTACTGTCTCAGCTCCACGTCAATGCAAAGTCTTTCTGATCATCTTTCCTGAAAGGGATGAAAGAGAGCACATTCACTAGATTAATAACTATCTACCATGCTCCCAATAACAGATTAATACACGCTATCAAGATCACGTCTATTCTAGCACTTTCAATTGAGGCTACTGCTTGTTTGAATTTGTGGTGATCTGTGGATATTAACCAAGATCTGTATTTTTTAATAGACTGGTGAAACAAATGGAGAAATGACAGAGACCATCACCTTGGGATCCTTTAGGATTTTAAGAGAAATAAATAAAATAAAATAAAGTTTATATTCCTGAGGATAATTCATTATTAGAGTTGACTGGACACAAGGAAAACAAAAATAGGAGAATAGACTGATAGATAGGTTTTCAGTAATGTTTTGTGAAACTTAGGTTTCTATACTTCTCTTCTTTTTTTTTTTTTTTTTTTGCGGTACCGGGGATTGAACCCAGGGGCGTTCTACCTCCGCGCTACGCCCCCGGCCCTATTTTTTTTATACTTTATTTTGAAACCGGGTCTCACGAAGTTGCAGAGGGCCTCACTAGGGAGAGAGAGAGAGAGAGAGAGAGAGAGAGAGAGAGAGAGGAGGGAGGAGAGAGGAGAGAGAGAGAGAGAAAAAGAGATCGCGTGCGTGCACATGTGCGCTGAGGTTGGCCGCGAACCTGGATCCTCCGGTCTCCGCCTCCCAAAGTACTGGGATTACAAGCGTGCGCCACCACTCCCTGCCTTATACTTCTCTTCTGTCTAAAATTACTTTTATACTTTATAATTCAAGTCCAAATAATTATATTCCTTTGAAAACTAATTAGGCATATGTATTACCTGTACTCGTTCTTTTAATTCTCAAATTCCATTTCTAGTAACTTAAAGAAGGCTAAATATAGAAAGAACTTTATTCTTAGTGATCTATAGTATCAAATGACAACTTCAGAAAATGTAAATATTTAATAATTGAAGAATTATTGAGAAAATATGTGGATATTTTGTACAAAGCATTAATTTTAAAAGGATGTTATATAGTTAGCAAAATTATATATTAAGTAAATCTTATAATTTGGAAAATGATTATGTTCTACAAATGATTTTATAATTTGTAAAAATTCATGATAAACAGGAAATTAAGGGAAAACAAATGCATTAAGGCACTAGCACATGGTTATTTGGGGATTATATCCAGGTTAATGCTCAATTGAGTTATAATTCCTCCCCAAATATCTTTCCCCTATTCTACTGATGGGAGGGGACTTGGAGAGAGAGGTGGGGAAATGAAAAGAGAGACTTGATGAATGAAACAGTTCAAATAATGCTACATTTATATATGAAGTTATCAATACCAATTTCAATCATATGTACAGGGAGTAGGAGAGAGTGGGATCTGGAGGAAAACCCACCAAGTGCTGTGTGCAAGTATGTTTCTATTATTCTGAACCTCATTATGATATAAAATTATAATGCACCAATAAAAATATATTGAAAATATGCAACCTGTTAATACTCTTCATTAGAAATAAATATTCATTTTTGTCAAAAAAATTCTTTATTTCACTGAAAATCTTAAGTAAGCACATATTAAGTAATAAATTATATAAATCATTTTGTTTAAAATAAGATTCCTTTTCCAATCTCATATTATTTCCACTTGCCTGGCCCTAGTGAATTAATGCTAACCTTCGACTTCTATGTGTTCATTTATATATTAAGTGACTTTGTATGATAAAACTTCCTAACCTGCAAATCTCTGACAAGTTTAGTGCAAACATATGTATTACAAAAATCAATGGACAATAGAAATGCTCTTTTCCCATGCACACCATTGGAAGACTCCATATTTGACCTTGAGATCATTTAAAAGAAGGTTATACGTTCATTTAGCCTGTGCTCTCCTAATTAAAAACTCCAAACATATTTTTCAAGGTTTACACTTTATAATTCTAGTTTTCACCGTAGTTTTAGAATTTGTGAACCACCTTGATGCCATATTATGGTGCTAGGCCAGTAGGGAATAGAGTTCACCATTTTCCTCTCTGGACACAATGACCAATTAAACTCCAGGGATTCAGAATCTCTAGGGCTAAACCGGAGGACACAGTACTGCGCGGATAGTTGGCCTTAGAAAACATTGGTTGGTTTTATTTAAAGGTACACCTTTTTCAAAGGTACAAATGATGATATTGCTGATATTTTAAAACATCAGCTTCTCATTGTAGAAATCCATTAGGAACTTCATGAGCAGAGCCCAGGTCAGTCAAAAATGCCCAGTATCTAAAGAAAATAACTATACTACACTTTCACTTCATCATTTTTAAAACTTTTACCCCCTCATTATATGTTCTTGATGCAGCCTAGGTTACACGCTAATGTCATTCTCAATCTGTGGGCAAAAAGGAGTTGAATAAGAATGTCACAAGGACTGAAAACTCAAACAGTCATTCATCAACCTGTCTGGACCAGACCTTCTCCAGACATGGCACAAATCCAAGCATGGACACCTCTTTGACACTTTCAAAAAAAAAGGTAAGTGGTGTCTATTACAGAGAGTCATGTTACCGCAAGTGGGAATGGTCTCTGAAAATCATTTCACCCACATCTTCAGACACATTAATCAGTGTCCAATTTGTTTCCTGGGAACCAACCCATTTCATCCATCTGCCTCCCATTTTTTAACTTCATATACATATATGCACTTTTATTGACATATTATAGCCTCACATCATAATATAGTTCATAGTGATAGTGACATACAGGCACACAGCACTAAGCTCCTTTCGCCCTTTCAAATGAACATTTACTCATTATATCTCCATATATATGAAGAGTCAATGGGGTGTTTTCTAAGTAAAAAAAAAAGAATCAGTGGTATTTGAGGGGTTTTTAAAATTCATGTAGGATATACAAATAGGAAAAGAGTTAAGGTGACAGTAGAATCAACATGTTCTTGTTAAAGGGTAAGTTCATTTTCTGATAACATAAAAGAGGAATTGGCAGGTGAGCTGGCGGCAGTGCCATATAAAACGTACAGCAGAACCTGTGGAAAAAAATAGAAATAAAAAACAGCTGCCGAATAGAATCCTCTTAAATCCCATGTCTTTCAGATAACCCAGAATCTCCTCCTAACTATTGACTAAACTTCAATTTTCTTGAAAACTATATTCCAGGTATTATACCAAAGCAGTGACATGCACGTTTAATTATTTTATACTATTGCAAAATTATAATAATCACTTGGACCATCAATAATAAATTGTTTCCTCCTATATGAAACAAGCTGAGATAATGATATAAAATTGCTATTAATGATTATTACTAATAATTAATATAATTATACTTTTTTACTTTTATTAGTGCATGCATTATAGTCTCATATCATAGTGTAGCTCATTGTGATAGTGACATACATGCACACAGCACTTGATGAGCTGCCCCTGGCTCCCTGTTCACGCCCACCCTTCTGCATACAAGATACGGAGATTGGCATTAGTAATCTCACAGATGCACATAATGTCAATGGAAGTGATTCCTTCACTAATTCTCCCTAGATAACTAGCTCACACTGTCTAAAGTTTGGATGCGTATGCATTGTCTCATATGAACTTCACAACTACTCTCATTTTACCAACTCAAAGATTTAAAATATGTGTACAGAGCTTAAAGGTGTTCACCCTCTTGTCCAGGATAACACAGCTCAGAAAGAAAGCTCTGGCAGATTCTAACTCTAGAAGGGCAGTGTTCCTAAAAGCTAATTTTTTTTTAGGTATTTCTTGAATGAATAGTTTTGAAAGTTTGCTCTTGAAATGTAAGGATAAGAAAGGGTAGGCAGAGGCATGAGTTTCATCTTTGGCTCAGACTTGAAGACTATTCTTCCAGTAAAATCAGCTGGGTATCCTGGACCACCAAACCAGTGTTGTCAGGAAGGTTTCTCCTACTTTACAGCTCTGAGGTGGTCTGAGCCTCACAGAGAAGAGTGCTGTGGTTGATTATTAATGTCTGCTGTGACTACTGTTTCCATCTCCCACCTTTAATCTGAGCACTTACAGGTACCTGTTTTCTGAACTTGGCTGTCCTTTCTGCTCGGTAGGTAGAGGTGCATGTGTAAGTAGCTGTAATGTTTGTGTAGCTATATGGGATGCATTTAATAATGTATCAAAGCTTAAAGCTTTTCTCCCCTCTCATATAATGTAATGTTTGTTCTTCTGATAATAATTTGGGCCAAAGAATTTCAAGATAGTGCATTATAAAGCATCCAGCATAGAGATCACCACATTATACTTTAAATTTCTTGGTATATTTATATTTTCTACTTGAAATGGGGTATTGCAACAGTGCCTCACTAATTTTTATGTATTTGCATATATTCTAATATTGGGTATAATCAGTTTCATTTGGCCTTAAGCACTTATTTTTTCCTGAAGCTACTTTTAAATTATAAAACGTATTTAATTTTTATAAATGGGTCACCTCCAAAATCAATAAACATCCCTCTGTACACATATGCATGTGAGCATGTGCACACACACACACCCAAACATACCCCTCTTAGTATCAACCTCATGTAGCGATCAATAATTACATTATGATATATTTCTTCCACCTCTTTCTCAGATGGTCAATAAAATAGATATGTTTAAAAATGAGGAACTTCAGATAGATGAGGAAAGGAACTAGTAAAATAGTTGAAGGGGATTGAGGGAGGGAGGTGGAAAGGGGAAAGGGGAAGATTGAAGAAGGAAACAGACCAAATAACGTTATGTCCATGTATGAAGATATCACTACCGATCTCACTAGCGTGTACGCGGAGGAAGGAGGGCGGAGCCAGGGGGATGCGAAGGGAAATAGATGTGTGCGTGTATGTTTGTATCACTTCGAAACTTACTACGATATGTAATTAAAATACACCAATAAAAGTACAAAAAATGTAAGGAACTTAAAAAAACATTTTAAAATGGTATTTAGATAATACCATTCACATGATTCCCCAACTCTAATTTTTCACTTAACCATATTTTGGACTTATTTTGAGGTTAATAGAGGCAGCTAGATGTAACTCACTCATTTTAATGACTGCACATTATTCTATAGAAAGAATCAACTTTGATTTATTGAGGCTTTCTGGAATTGATGGCAACTAATTTCTGGTGACTTTTATACATCATGAAATTAATAGACAATGTAATATTTTCTTATTATTTTATTTGTGTTTTTAATAGTGAAAATATTGTATATCTTTTTATTTTCAGTGGTATGTTATATTTTTCCTGCCCCAAATTGCTCTTTTTTATTGGACTTTTGGTCTTCTCTCATTATTATTATGTACTAATTATTTATATTCTAAATTAACTAATACACTAAAGTACTAATAATTAATACATTAACTATTTTTGCCATAAATGATGTACATTTTACCATATTGTAATTTCTTTTATCTTTGCATATAGTCTTTTTTGATAAAGTTTAAATTTCTGTGAACACTCAAAATATCTAATCTCATATTTTCTTGAATTTTTCAAATTAAGTTGTATTATAGTTATTTATCAAAGAATAATGCATGTCTATATTTAAATGGCCAAAATGAGAACCCCATATAATTGAAGGAGCTATAAATCTTAAGACCATCTCTGTTCATTCTCGTGTAGAGTTTCCATCATCGAGTTATACTTTATGTATCAGTGTTTATAACTCTTCAAATGATATCTCATTCTGTGGTAGATTGTGCTAAACAGTCCTGTTTTATCTACTTTCTTAAGTCTACTTAGCAGCTCTCTCTTTCTCTCTCTCTCTCTCTCTCTATCTCTCTATCTCTATCTCTTTCTCTCTCTCTCTGGTACTGGGGATTGAACCCAGGGGCCCTCTACCACTGCACTATATCCTCAGCATTCTAAAATTTTGAGACAGAGTCTCACTAAGTTGCTGAGGCTGGCCTGGAACTTGTGATCCTCTTGTCTCAGCCTCCCTAGCCTTCTGGATTACAGGTGTGTGCCACTGCACCTGTCAGTACTCTCCATTTTTATGCTTATAAATTCAAATAGTGTAAGTCATCTGAGTGTTGTGTTATATGTAGCCATTCTTGTCTTGCTGTCTATATAATTGAAGAGAAATATAGTATATAAAAAGCATGGTCTGCTAATCCTGTATCTGAGCCTTGGCTTACCATTACTGAGTGTGAAAATTATTTATTCTCATTGAGTCACAGAAACAGTAAATTTTAAATCATACCTGTGGTATTAGGGGTTAGTGAGAACAGAAATTTCAAGCACCAATCAGAGTCAAAAATAATTAGATTATTCAGTTTTATTTTTTATCAAACATTTGTAAATATGAAGATATCAGATTTGTTCATTATTGTGTATCAAAAGTAAGCCATAATTTTATGACTGGGAATCAAAACATCTAAAACCCATGATAGCTTTTGGTGTGAATGAACTTGTATACATGTCACTTAGGGGAAAGAAGAAGTCAAAAAATTATATGAAGATGTTACTAAATCAAGAAAAATTGCTTTGTGACACTTTTATAACCTCTCTGTTGCTTGGCATTTTCAGCCTGAATTTAAAATTATTTAAAATTATCGGATTTTTGTGTGCATGTATATACTTCTACCACCCTGAAACCCATCAAGATGTATGATTACAATGCACCAATAATAAAAAAAGAATAGAGGGAAATGAAAGAGGATCTTAACTCTTACTCTATATACCATAACAGCATTTTTATAAAAAATATTTATATCATGTGAGTATTTTAAATATAATAAATATGTGAGAAGACATATTTATTTAATAGTTTTATTATTATAAAGTTTTTCTTACCATAAATTTATATGACTTTTGTATGGATGGAAAAGTTCTTTAAATTTAAAATAAAGTAAAAAAATGGTATTTATTATTTAAAATGTTTATCAAGGCAGGGAAAGAGGGGAGGGGAAGGAGAGGAGTTGAAGTGTATTGATCACTTACAATTATCCATGCTTTATGCGTGTGTTTTACATTCTTTATGTCATTTAATTATAATGATTTAACTACTGGAAACAGAGAAATTACATTATAGCTATATGTGTTTCACATTTACCTTCTATATTTCACAAGGGCTCCATTTTATTGACTGTAAGTTAAATTTGCTACAGAGCTACTTATTATAATTAATCTAAACTCAATTCAGTTCCAATAAGAGTATTTGATAAATATCCATTGACTATTTTCATTTTTTAGGAATGAAAAAGAAGTGAGTCATCATGAATTGGGCAAATAACAGCACCTTTAAAGGCTTTATTCTACTTGGCTTCTCAGACAAGCCCTGGTTGCAAATGCCTCTTTTCGTGGTCTTGTTAATATCATACACATTTACCATTTTTGGCAATGTGTCCATCATGACTGTGTGCATTCTGGATACCAAACTTCATACACCCATGTATTTCTTTCTCACTAACCTCTCCATCTTAGATCTCTGTTATACCACAAGTACAGTCCCTCATATGTTAGCAAATATTTGTCGCCACAAGAAGACCATCAGCTATGGTGGATGTGTGGCCCAACTCATCATCTTCCTGTCCCTTGGTGCTACTGAATGTCTCCTCCTGACTGTTATGTCCTTTGACAGATTCGTGGCAATTTGCAGACCTCTCCACTATGTAGTGATCATGAATCGTTGGTTCTGCCTAAGGATGGCAGCCTTCTCCTGGCTCACTGGTTTCAGCAACTCAGTGTTGCAGTCTTCCTTGACACTGAATATGCCCCGCTGTGGTCGCCAGGAAGTGGATCACTTTTTCTGTGAGGTTCCTGCCCTTCTCAAGTTGTCATGTGCTGACACAAGGCCCATTGAAGCTGAGCTCTTTTTCTTCAGTGTATTAATTCTGCTAATCCCAGTGACATTGATCCTTATCTCCTATGGCTTCATAACTCAAGCAGTATTGAAAATCAGGTCAGCAGAAGGAAGGAGAAAAGCTTTTGGGACATGTGGATCCCACCTGGTTGTAGTATCTCTCTTTTTCGGAACAGCCATCTATATGTATCTACAACCACCATCATCTACCTCAAAGGACTGGGGAAAGATGGTTTCTCTCTTCTATGGGATTATCACTCCCATGCTGAACCCCCTCATCTACAGCCTTAGAAATAAAGACATGAAAGAGGCCTTCAAGAGGGTGATGTCAAGAATTTTTTTAAATAAGAAATAAGTACTTCATTGGGGTCAGAGTTTCCTGAGTTTTTCTTGTCCTGAAGATGATAATAGCATTTGAAGTGATTTTCCTATTTTCCAGGCTCTCGTGATTATATTGAATTCTACTAACACAAATTCAGGGATACTTGGATATTTTATCTTCCCACTTCATCCTATTTCTTCCACACCCATCATATCTGTCATTTTGTTAGGTATTTCACACATTTATGATCAAATAACCAATGATCTCAAACCCAAATTCTTCCATCAGAACCCAAGTCATCAATCCCTTTGCCCTCTCTCATCCCTTCATAAAAATTCATCCTGTGTACTCTTCCAAACTGTTCTGAGCATGTAGTTTGGCTTCAGTCTATCTGGCTTTATACCATCTAAGTAGGTGTATCTTGTTCTAGAAACCTGGAATGATGGTCAAGTTTCTTTCTTTCTCTCTTTTCTCTCTCTCTCTCTCTCTCTCTCTCTCTCTCTCTTTCTCTCTCTCTCTTTTTCATATTGCAGGTTGAACCAAGAGGCATTCTACCTCTGAGCTGTATCCCCAGCCCTGTTTTATTTTTATTTTGAAACAGGATCTCACTAAGTTATTGAGGTTGGACTCAAACCTGCTATCCTCCTGTTTCAGCTTCCCAAGTACTGGGATGACAGGCATGCACCATCAAGCTCTGCTTCAAGTTTCATTTTGAATTCAATTTTCTTTTCTTTTTTTTTCATAAAATAATAATGAATCTTTATTGTGTGCTTACCATTTGCCAGACACTATATGCACTTTATTCATTGTATTATACAATCATGGATTCTCTTTTAATACTCTGTAACAGCATTATCAAGGTAAGTACTAGAATTATATGAAGAGGCAACTAAAGTTTAGAGAAGTTAAGTGTATTAATTAGGGTAAAACAAACCTGAAATATCACTGGATTAACAAACAGAAAGATTGTTCCTTAATCACATTAAGGTTATTTCTTTTTTTTTTATTTGTGCATTGTAATCATACATCTTGATAAGATTCAGGGTGGTAGCGGCATACATGCAATTTTCAATTCATCTCTTTATTTCCCATGAAGAGCATTTCTCCTCTTTCTACCTTTTGTCACTTGTTTTATTTGTCACAAGTTATGTCTCAGTCATGTGTAACATGTTCTAAATTATAAAGCGAGTTATTTGTAGACATTCTAATGGGTAACTTGTTGTCTAGAATTGATCTGAATTAATTCATTCTTTAATTGGGTAATTATTCAATAAGCATTTATTGTTCATGACATAGCAGCAAACCAGAGGAAAACAATCATTTTCTCTACTGAAAAAATGTTCTAGTTCCTGGAGGAAATGACTCTGAAACTGAGACATTTTAACAACTATTTGTAGTAATAATATAAAATATATATGTGACAGCATATTAAATAACAGAGAAATAGTACAAACAAAGCTTTTTAGAAATAACAAGAAACTTAGTATAGTTAAAACATATAGTACAAATAAACCCACACAAGGTAAAGCTGGAAATGTTAACTGAAATGTTTGGTTTTATCTGGTATGGAAGACAGAACAATTGAAGTATAGGAGGTAACATCAACCATAGAAAATAACTAAAAACTAAATAAAATATTGTTAAACTATAAAAATTATCTGTTTACCTAATGTGAGATTTTGAGCAAATGGGAAAGAGCACTAACTATATGATATTTTAAAATTTGGTTTTCTCAGCCAGCATGGTAGCACACACCTGTAATCCCAGTATTTGGGAGGCTGAGACAGGAGGCTTGCAGGTTCAAGACCAGCCTCAGCAACTTAGCAAGGACCTTAGCAACTTAGTGATCCTCTGTTTCAAAATAAAAAATAAAATAGGGCTGGGAGTCTAGCTCAGAGTTAGAATGTCCTTGGGTTCAATCTCTAATACCACAAAAGAAAATTGGTTTTCTCCAAAAAAGTAATAAGAAATACAAGATACAAAATAAAAATTGTATTTCTGATGCATGTGGCTTTTTAAAATTCCAAAACCTATATATACTATTGCTGTCTAACATTAAATATATGAAAAGCATTTTGTTGATGCATTGCAATTATACATCACTGTAAGATTCAGAGTGATACATTTATATATGCACACATCACTTGGTATGTTAAAAAAGAATGATAATGGGGCAAAAATTAAACAAATTACATTTTAAAAGTTGTATAAGATGATAATAGCATAATATTGTGTTAAATATGCGGTCCTTCTGTATGTAGTATGTTTCATTAATAAATTGGGAAGTAGAATTTGCAAAAAAAAAAGAGAGAGAAAAAAGCATTTCAGATTCCAAACATCCAAAAGCTGACCATCTACTCTCCCTGCACTGCAAAGCTCTGTTCTAAAACTATTTTAATGAATGGATTCTCCTTTTCTTCACATGTGTAAATCTGAAAGCATGAACCATATCTTACAATACTACCCCCCATAATTTCCCATATGAAAATAGTTACCAAGCTCTATCAGTCATTCATATTTTGTACCTCCCACTTCTACATTTCTTTCCATTTTCACATTGGGAGGGTCATCATCTTGCGAGGCACAGTGGTACACACCTGTAATTCCAGTACTTGGGACGCTGAGACAGGAGGATTGCAGGTTCAAGGCCAGTCTCAGCATCTTAGGGAGACCCTCAGTAACTATGTTTAGTGAAACACTGCTTCAAAACAAAAAAATAAAATATTCTGGGAGTTTAACTTGGAGGTTGAATGCCCCTTGGTTCAATCTCTAGTACCTGCCCCAAAGAAACCTCCACAAGTAGTACCACCATCTTTTACCTTGACCTACCTTGTTACTCGATCTATATGTATGCACTTTGTCCAACTCTCTGCAATATACATAGGAAATGCAATGATCATTTCAAATGCAATCACTGTTATTTCACTCTCTCCATTCTAGAGATAATTAGTAACTTTCCATGCTTACCAAATAAAGACATATATTCATTTCACAGGGATATGGTCTATTATACTTATGGCATTTCTTTCCAACACAGAACATTTGAGCATAACGTTCCTTCTACCTATAAGACTCTTTCCTCCCATCTTTACCAAATACAAATTGTCCAGGCCTAATTGTTTAAGAAATCTTGTTTTATCTTCCTGATTTAGTGAAACACCCACACTTTTACATGCTTATCAGGTGCCTCTCATTTGAAGCATTTTAACTTTTAAGTGATCATTTGATAAATGCCTTTACTTACTGCTAGACTGTGAGCTCCATGAGCACAGGAACAAAGTTTGCTTTCACTCACTAAAGCATTCACAGCACTTAGTTTTGAAGGCAGATAATTAAAGCACTAATTAATAAAAAATACAGATAATTTTAGCTCATAAGAAAACTTTCTCTACTATGAAAAGAATTATATGTGATGTGAAAATATACTCTTGCTGGGGCCCATGGTCATATACAATCCTATGGTAGGATATAAACTTAGATTCTCAAAGACTAAGAAATTATTTTCCTCTGTAAAAATAAAAATATAACTAAAATTAGATGGAATCTTAATGTAGTTTTCATTTGTATTTCTTTGAGTGCTAATGATGTTGAACATTTCTTCACATAATTATTTGCCATTTACATTTTTTATTTGCTATTTATTTATTTTAAATATGCTTTTATTGGTGCATTGTAGCCTCACATCATAATGTAGTTCAGAATGATAAGGATATGCATGCAAGCAGCACTTGGTGAGCTTCCCCCTGGCTCCCTCCCCTTCCCTATATGTGATATTGAGGTTGGCATTGATAATTTCTTCTCTTGAGAAGTGTCTATTCAGTTCAATTGTCCATTTTTATTGGGTTAATTTTTTAGCATTAAGTTTTATAAGTTCTTTGTACATGCTAGATATTAGTCCTCTATCAGAAGTGTTGCTGGCAAAGGTTTTTCTCTAACCTGTAGGCTCCCTCTAAAAACTATTGGTTGTTTCCTTTCCTGCACATAAATTTTCAATTTGATGCCATCCCATTTATTGATTCTCAGTTTTACTCTCTGAGCTTTGGGGGTTTTCTTGAGTAAATCTCTACCAGTGCCTACATGTTGGAGAGTTAGAATGGCAATTATCAAGAAGGCAAGCAACAACAAATGCTGGTGAGGATGTGGGGAAATAGGAACTGCTGTACACTGTTGGTGGGATTATAAATTAGTATAACCACCATACAAATCAGTATGGAGGTTCCTCAAAAGACTATGAATGAATCCACCATATAACCCCTGCTATACCACTCTTTAGTATCTTTCCAAAAGTATTAGTCAGAATACTATAATGATATGTGCATATCCATGTTTATAGCAGCACAATTCGCAATAGCCAAACTATGGAACTAACCAAGGTGTCCACCTAAAGATGAATGGATAAAGAAAATGTGGTATATATACACAATGGAGTTTTAATCAGCTATAAAGAAGAACAAAATTATATCAGTTGTAGGAAAATGGATAGAACAAGAGAATATTATTCTAAGTAATATCAGCCAGTTTCAGAAAGTCAAGGGTCATATGTTTTCTCTCATATGTGGAAGCTAGAGAGAAAATAGGAAACAAAGGGGCCTTCAGATAAATGAGGAGAGAGACCAGTAGAATAGTGGTCTCTCTAGTGGAGGAGGGAGGTGGGAGGGGAAAATGAAAATTGGTGAAGTAAACAGTTCAAATAATGTTATATCTCTATATAAAAGTTTCATTAATCTCACTAGCATATATGGGAAGGAAGGGGGAAGTGGAATGGGATCCAGAGGGGAACACACCAGGTACGTGTGCATGTCTGTTTGTATCACTTTGAACCTCACAGTGATGTATAATTATAATGTACCAATAAAAGTATAAAAATAAAATTTTAATCATTTTTATATTTGGATATTAATATTTTTCTTTTAAAAATAATATAGCTTCATTCCCTTTATTCTATTGAAAGCAAAGAGTTTTGTGAAAAATAACTTATCTTTAAATACACTATATTTAGAGTTCACTATTACTGGCATATTAGTTTTTCTCTTTTTTTCTGTTGGTAGAGTTTAAAATCTTTATGTGCATTATATAATAAAAATTCTAAGAGTTTTACAAATTGTAGTTTAAGCCGGGCGTGGTGGTGCACGCTTGTAATCCCAGTACTTTGGGAGGCGGAGACCAGAGAATCCGGGTTCGCGGCCAGCCTCAGCTCTCTCTCTCTCTCCCTGTCCCTCTCTCTGTCTCTACCTAGTGAGGCCCTCCGCAACTTCGTGAGACCCAGTTTCAAAATAAAGTATAAAAAAATAGGGCTGTGGGTGTAGCACGGAGGTAGAACGCCCCTGCGTTCAATCCCCCGTACCACAAAAAAATATATAGTTTAAATAACTACAAATATATTTTATTATATTAAAATTTATTTAAGCATTTTTCTATTGTTCAAAATTTGCCTTTCTTGTTTTATTCAAAATATGTGTGTACCTATATACACATATGTGTGTGTGTGTATATATATACATATACATATATATTCCTCATATATATCAAGAGAAATTGCCTCAAAGTCTCATCATGTTATAGAATGGAGAGTATGTGAGGGATACGTAACCCTCTATCATTTCTGGATTTATATTGTCCCATCATCTGTTGAACTATAAACTAAAAGCAAGTCATCCCAATACATATACCATATGATGGTGGAGAGGAAACTGGATAACTACAAAAAAATTCTCATAAAATTAGAAAATAGAAAACACAGATATCATGATCTATAGCAATTTTAACATAATGCTGGTTCAGGCAACAAAGATTCCGGTGTGTGTGTGTCTGTGTGTGTGTGTGTGTGTGTGTGTGTGTGTGTGTGTGATCCAAGTAAATTTTCTATGTAATTTTGAGGTAGTAACTTTGAGACAAGTAATTTCCATTTTGGTTTAAGGTATGTAATTTTCAACTTCATACTTGAAATTCTAGCCAGAGAAATAAGGCAAGAAAAGAAAATTAAAGGAGTACAAATTGGAAAAGAAGAACTGAAATTATCTCTGTTTCAGATGACATGATCCTATACTTACAAGATAAAAAAAAACTCAACCAGAAGACTTCTAGATCTGATAAATGAATTCAGCAAAGTAGCTGGACACAAAATAAACTTACAAAAATTATTAGCTTCTATATGCCAATCATGAATCCACTGAAAGAGAAATTGGAAAACAATTCCACTTGCAATAGCCTCAAAAATAAAATAAAAATACTTAGCATAAATCTAACCAAGGAGGTAAAATATCTCTACACTGAAAATTATAAAACATGGAATAAAGAAATTGAAGAAAACCTTATAAGGTAAAAAAACCTCCCATGTTCTTGGATAGATATAAGGAATATTGTCAAAACTGACATACTACCAAAAGCAATTTGCAGATTCAATGCAATCCGTATAAGAATATCTATGTCATTCTTCCCAGAACTAGAAAAAAAGTCTCAAATTCATGTGGAAAAACAAAAAGACCAAGAATATCCAAAGAAATTCTGAGCAATAAGAATCAAGCTGGAGGCATCACAATACCTGATTTCAAATTATACTACAGAGCTATAGTAAGAAAAACACAGTGGTATTGGCATAAAACAAGACTCATAGATGAATGTGATAGAATAGGGAATACAGAGACAAATGTATACATGTACAGCCTGCTGATTTTTTTTTTTTTTTTTTTGCGGTACCGGGGATTGAACCCAGGGGCGTTCTACCTCCGCGCCACACCCCCGGCCCTATTTTTTTATACTTTATTTTGAAACCGGGTCTCACGAAGTTGCGGAGGGCCTCACTAGGTAGACAGAGAGAGAGAGAGAGAGAGGGAGAGAGAGAGAGAGAGCTGAGGCTGGCCGTGAACCCGGATCTTCCGGTCGCCGCCTGCCAAAATACTGGGGTTACAAGCGTGCGCCACCATGCCGGGCCAGCCTGCTGATTTTTTAAAAAGGTGCTAAAAACACACTGGAGAAAAGACTGTCTTTTCAAAAAATGGTGCTGGGAAAATTGCTTATCCATATATACAAAAATGAAATTAGACCCCAATCTCTCACCCAGCTCAAGAGTGAACTCAAGATTGATAAAATACCTAGAAATCAGACCAGAGACTATACAATTTCTAGAAGAGGGCATATAACCAACTTTCCAACATATATGCACTGGGAGAGACTTTCTCAATAAAACCCCAAAGCTCAGGAAATAAAAATGATAGTCAATAGATGGGATGGAATTACATTGAAAAGCTTCTGTGCCACAAAGGAAACAATCAAGAATCTGAAGAGAGCGTGTACAGAATTGGAGAAAAATCTTTCCCAGTTACTCCTCAGATAGAGAACTAATATCTAGAATATACAAAGTTTAAAAGCGTGACCCTAAAAGAACAAATAACCCAATAAAAATGAGCAATTGTACAGAATAGACACTTCCTGAAGAAAGAAATACAAATGGCCAATAAATACATGAAAAATTCAACATCATTAGTAACCGGGGAAACGCAAATCAAAACTATACTGAGATCCCATCTAACTCCAGTTAGGATACCAGTGATTAAGAATAAAAACAATAAATTCTGGGGGGGATGTGGGGAAATAGAAATCCTTGTATTCTATTGGTGGATTGCAAATTCGTACAGCCACTATGGAGATCGGTTTGGAAATCCCTCAGGAGACTGGGAATGAAACCAACATATGACCCAGCTATTCCACTCCTGGATATCTTTCCAGAAAAATGAAGTCAGAATATTATAGTGATACATTAATATCCATGTTTCTAGCAGAACATTCACAATAGCTCAACTATGGAACCAGTCCAGGTGTTCATCTGGGTTACAAAACTGGTATATACACAATAGAAATTTACTCAGCCACAAAGAACAAAATTATGTTATTTGCAGGAAAATGAATGGAACTATAAGTGAGATTAGCAAGTATCAGAAATTGAAGGGTCATATGTTTTCTCTCATATGTTTAAGATAGAGAAAAATGGGGAAACAAAAGAAGACTTCAGATAAATGAGAAGAGAAACCAGTGGAATAATGGAAGGGAATTTGGGGAGGGAGGAGGGATGGGGATGGGGGAGACTTGATGAAGGAAACAGTTCAAATGATTCCATGTATATTCATGAAGTTATCAATACCAATTTCAATATTATGAATGAGGAGGGGGAGGGAACAGGTGGGAACCACCAGGTGATACGTGCATGTTTCCATCACTCTTAAACTTCAGTACAGTGTATAGTTCTAATGCACCAGTGAAAGTGTATTTTTTTAAAAACTACCAAAAAATATCAAGGACATATTTCTGGGGAAAATATAAATAAAATTGGATCTTGACATAAAAAATAATTATCGATTTTCCTCTGGTGATCCAAACAAACTTTCTACATAGATTGAGTATTCTAGGAGTCTTTTCGTCCCAAATCAAATTTCCACAGCAGGTGCCAAAATTTATCACTTCATTTTATTGGGACATGAATGTTAGAAGGAAGTATACTCACAAGGGAATTGCACTAGTGTCTCTTGCCAAGAAATTTCCACTGAGGTTTATTATCTCTTCAGAGAACAAAGTCCCACAGCTTTATAAAGAGAATGAGAGACCCCTTCCTTAACTATTATTTTTTGGGGGTAAAATAGGTTTCCACATCTAAAAATATTTGGTATCCTTGGAATCAAATAAACAGATAAGTATTAGGAACCCATGATATGACATAAAACCACTGGAGAGAATATTTAATTCTTATCCCTGATTAATATTTAATTCTGATGAAAGGAAAAGATAATTTTCTTTTTTTGCAATGAAATGGGATGCTGCTATAGAATATCAACATTGATTTAAGGTAGGTGTTTCATGTGGGTGGGGGGTGAACACTAGAGCTTGTTTGATTTAATCTTTGCACAACTCCATGCATGTTGTGACTTTTTTATGAAAAGTTGTATATGAGAAGATGTAAAGTTGACATCTTGCAATACTAACAAACAACATTATAATTTAAAACACTGATAAATGTTTTTCAGATACTCTAAGGGTACTGTTTGCATTAGTGGACATTTCTATTAATTAAAATAAATGTGTGCTAGTCATAGAATCTTGAAGGCTTTAACATCAGCTTCAAGTCAGCAGATCAGAGTAAATTAAGAAAATGAAAGGGAAGAAAATGCAATCCTTTCTAGGCTTCTTATCGGAAGACTGTTAATATTTGTATACAACCTGAAGAAAACTTGTTTAGCAGATATAGACTATCAAACATGGCACTGTATTTCATAAAAAATATCCAACTCAACATTTAGTTTTACACTTTAAAAAGTGTGGCCACACATGTTGGACTAATTAATTTCCCTAGCAAGGTAAGGTAGGTTCTAAATATTTAAGCAGTACCTAAAAAGTATCTGTATTAACTCTTGGAAGGTGACTGGACCCAGAATTTCTGCTTTCATATCCTGTTTTCCACCACATCAGTGTTTTTCAAACAATTTATCATTACCTACAGTAAGGAATACATTTTGCATCATAACTCATATCACACAAACACACATATACTCACAGTTGGAATGGAAATAATTAAACTGATAAAACAACATATAACTGTTAAAATGTGTGATAGATAACAACTCACAATATGAAAGGCACTAATATGCATCATACTTTGTTGATAAGGGCTGGTGCCTCTTTTTTATACTCTTTTTTTTTTTCGGTACCAGGGATTGAACCCAGGGGCGTTCTACCTCCACGCTACACCCCTGGCCCTATTTTTTGTACTTTATTTTGAAACCGGGTTTCATCAAGTTGCGTAAGGCCTCACTAGGTAGGGAGAGAGAGAGAGAGAGAGAGAGAGGGCGAGCGAGCTGAGGCTGGCCGCGAACCCGGATTCTTTGGTCTCCGCCTCCCAAAGTACTGGGATTACAAGCGTGTGCCACCACACCTGGCTCTCTTTTTTATACTCTTATTGGTGCATTATAGTCTCACATCATAATGTAGTTCATAGTGATATTTACACAGCACTTGGTGGGCTTTCCCCCGGCTCCCTCTCCACTCCCTCCCTTCCTTCCCCATACAGGATATTGAAATTGGAATTGGTATTCTCATGTATATATCATGGTCAGTGGAAGTGACCAGCAGGTCAGCTCTGGTACATCTTTTATCTCTAGGCTTTTACATTTTTATACCATTTATCTTGAGGCTTCGCAATTCATTATTGTTTGTCTTACTTTTCATGTTTCTGAGCATGTTTCAAGAGATCATTTTCTTCCAGTTGCATGGTTCTCTTTATAATAAAATTTAAGTTGGCAAAAGTCACTTTAGGGTTTGGGGAGTAGACCTAAGGAATAGCAGTATGTGTGGTTTCTATGCAAATCACACCAATCCACACGGAGCTCTGAACTCACCTAAATCACCTCATAAGTATAACCAGGACATGTCAAAACCAGATCACGGATGAAAGAATAGAAGCAATGTGGTAAATCAACATGGGTGGTTCTTGGGCCCATTATAATCATTCATTCATTCATTTCATTCTTTTCTTTAATATAAGATCAATCATAATTTTCAATTTAAGTAGCTGAGGCTGGCCGTGAACCCAGATTTAATCATTATCTTATTAAGATTTGCTATACTGTATTTTGTAGATGAAAATATAGAGATTCATTAAGTTTTTCTTTTAGAGGCACTACAAAAGTAGTATTTTTGGTCTTTATTAATTTTTCATGCTTGCAAGCATCAAATCACTTTGGTGGAGCTATATTACACAGAAAATCTCTTCATAACTCACTCTCACTTTGTTTTGTTTAACTGGATAGGTTGAACACCAGAGAAATTCAATACTAAAATACAAGTCTTTAATTTGAATCCACTAAGAGCAGCAACAATCATGATTCTGGGCAATGAAAGTGCCCCAAAGGTCTTCATTCTGTTGGGTTTCTCCAACCATCCTTGGTTGGAAATGCCCCTCTTCATAATGGTGCTTGTTGCTTATATCTGCACACTGGTGGGCAACATCTCAATTATTGTGGTATCCAGGGTGGATCCTCAACTTGACAGCCCTATGTACTTCTTCCTTTCTAACCTCTCCTTCTTGGACCTTTGCTTTACCACAACCACCATCCCCCAACTGCTCCTGAACCTGTGGGGCCCAGATAAGACTATCAGCTATGGGGGCTGCGTGACCCAGTTTTATATATTTCACTTCCTGGGGGCCACTGAGTGCATCCTCTTAGCTGTGATGTCCTTGGATCGTTACATTGCCATCTGTAAGCCCTTGAGGTACCCAGCTATCATGCACCAGCGACTCTGTATCCTCCTAGTGGCTGTGGCGTGGCTAAGTGGTTTGGCTAACTCCTTGCTCCAGTCGACTCTCACGGTCCAGCTGCCATTTTGTGGTAACAACAAGGTAGACAACTTTCTCTGTGAAGTTCCAGTGATGATCAAGATGTCATGTGCTGATACTACATTCAATGTAGCCATGCTCTCCATTGTGGGGACGTTCTATTCCCTGGTTCCCTTGTCACTTATCCTTGTCTCCTATGGGTTCATTGTGGCTACTGTGCTCAGGATTCGGTCCTCAGAAGGAAAGAAGAAAGCCTTTAACACATGTGGTTCTCATGTGATTGTTGTCTCCCTCTTCTATGGGCCAGTAATTATCATGTATGTACAACCTTCTGCTACGAACTCTCAGGACAAAAACAAGATAATGTCTCTGTTCTACAGTTTGGTGACTCCTATGCTGAACCCCTTTATCTACACTTTGAGGAACAAGGACATGAAAGGAGGAATGAGGAGGCTTCTTGCCTCGTTGTACCATCGGGGAGCAGAACAAACATAACTATTTTTATACTCCACACTCTCCATGTATGGCTCAGAAGATCTCCAGTTCTAAAATATCTCTTGACTTAACATCCTCCAAATTTTTTGCCATCCTTCGGGACCTATATTATCTACATATATGTTTTTGTACATATTGCTATGGGGATTTTTGGTATCATTTCAAGTGTGATTCCTAATCTTCAGTTTGTCTGCAGTTTGCATGAGAGTGAAGGCCATGGCATTGTTTTATATGCATCTAAAGGTTCTATAGGTAGAGATCTAGAGAGTGGGCAATGTAAACAAATGCTTATTGATGGACTCATTCTGTCAAACAAAAAACAAAGTCAAACCCTATCATTTTTTTAGTGTTGTTTTGGAAAAAAAATATATGTTATATAGAATGCAATTTACCTTCTTACTATTATGGATATAATTTGAAAATTAATCTATCATGCAAATCAATTCTTCTTATGAGTTATCAGCAAGACCACACGGTTAATATCTCATATTCTATTACGGACCCTCTCAACCACATGTCCACTGATTTTTAAATATTAAGATAATTCAAAATAATATCTAACTCTTTGTTTCCTATAGGTCTAAGTGGGATTTCTTACTTTTGAGGTATTTGACTGAAGTAACTCTATGTTTCCAAAGGGAAAGGTTGATTAAAAACCTGAGAAACTTCTATGTCACTCCTAGTATTGACAATTAAGTGGGATTTCTTACTTTTGAGGTATTTGACTGAAGTAACTCTATGTTTCCAAAGGGAAAGGTTGATTAAAAACCTGAGAAACTTCTATGTCACTCCTAGTATTGACAATCAACTAGCTTTCATTGGGGAGCTAATATGCCCAGAATAAGAAAATTAAATATATTTGATACATAAACTAAGGTTGAAATAGTTCAGTTATTTAAGAATCAGAGAATTAGGTGGTTAGCAGAAAAAGCATGGACAAAGAAAGTGGGTAAAAATATAAAATAAATTGTGTATCAGACCATCAAGTTTGACATGGAGGTGAAGTAGAATGGTTGATTGACATAGAGGTGTAGAGGAACAGTTGATATGATGTGCAAGGGGGTATCACATCTCAATAATATCAACTCTTATACATCAGTCATTTTCTCATACTTTTCTAGTCCCCACTTTTACAATATCCTAATTTTTTTATTTGTATTTAAGGCAAACATTTAATTGCTTTTCTAACAATTAAGTATGTTTGTGTAAAGTCTTCATACATCTACCCATTCTTGGTTTATCTGCACTATTCACTTCCAAATGGCAAGAGCGAAACCTATTGATATGTATTATACAGACCTTTGACAAAGAGATAGTGACTCCAATAACAATTAATTGTAATTTTTGTACTCGTCAGTTTGTGATTTTTGTATTGTAATAAACTAAGCTTCATAGATTTGAAAGGAAGGAGGTTTTGCTCTTGTTGGAGATAAGGAACCCTACTCTTTTGGAGACAAGTTGATTCCCTAGTACAGTCCGATCTGATGAGGACTAGGTCTCTGGTTTTACTACATATTTCCACTTCTTAGATTTGGCAACACTGAAACTTTACATATCTTTAGGTGACCACTTCTCTCCCCAAAATGACCATGAGGGTTTTTTTTTTCCTCATTTGATAACCTGAGTGGTTAGGACAATGAGTGCTACAGAATACACTCTCAATAAATATTTTTAAAATAAATGACTGAATGAAAAGTATTTTCTACAGTCCTCATTACCTACCATCAAAGTCTGTATCACAAGCTCATGCAAAAATATGTCATGTACTAAATAATGAGTTTAACAAAAGAAGTTACATCTCTAAGATAGTGAATCTCAAACTATCTTCTTATAGTTTTCTGGTAGATCTCAAGAATAGTACTTTAAAAAGTAAAGCATTTAAGAAAATTTGGGAAAACCCATATTATTCTTGAATTTTGGAAGCAAAATTAATATTATGTATGTTTGAGAATTCCAGAGTAGACTGTTAAAACATGTTTAATATCATACTTTCCTACATATTTTTATTACTGTATTGATTTTTTACTAGAAGAAATAATAGCACAGTTTGGAAAATAACAAATTAGAAAACACTGAGTCCCAGAATTAAAAGAGGGAAAATTGGCCGGGCGTGGTGGCGCACGCTTGTAATCCCAGTACTTTGGGAGGCGGAGAACGGAGGATCAGGGTTCGCGGCCAGCCTCAGTCCTCTCTCTCTCTCTCTCTCTCTGTCTCTCTCTCTGTCTCTCTCTCTACCTAGTGAGGCCCTCCGCAACTTCGTGAGACCCGGTTTCAAAATAAAGTATAAAAAAAATACGGCCGGGGGTGTGGCGCAGAGGTAGAACGCCGCTGGGTTCAATCCCTGGTACTGCAAAAAAAAAAAAAAGAGGGAAAATTGATGAGATGAAGGGAGGAGGAAAATCTCGCTTTTATGTTACTTGCATAAACATATTATTATGACAGTTTTGTGGAATATTGAGAGAAATCTGCCCATAATAGGGCCATAATATCTCTCAAGGCTTTTGAAATATCAATGGTTATTTTATTATTATTATTATTTTAATTGTTGTTGTTGTTACTATGGTTGGTACTGGGATTGAACCCAAGGTGCATTCTACCCCTGGCTAGAACCCCAGCCCTTTACATTTTTTATGTCAAAAGAGGATCTTGCTAAGTTGCTGAGAGCCTTGCTAAGTTGCTGAGGCTAGTCTTCCAAGTATTGGGATTACATGCATGCACGACCATGACTGGCAATATCTAATATTTTAAGGCCTCATTTTTTTCAGTCAAATATTACATTGCAACTCAGTATTCATTAGACTATTTTTATACATTTATTGGTGCATTGTAATTATACATCATAATGAGGTATAGAGTAATAGGAATATACATGCACACAACATTTGGTGTGTTTCCCTCCAGATCCCACCCCCTACTCTTCCCTTCCCTGTACATGTCATTGAGATCAGTATTGATAATTTCATATATGTACATTACTAAAATGCATGTTAAAATGTTTTCCCATGTATAGGAAAATCTGAACCTGGTTCAACTTGCTCTAGTTCCTGTTGAGCCTTCATACACATAAGAATCCTTATTAGGGGTTTTATGTACTATATAAATTTTTATTGTATATAGAAGTTGGAAGAAAAGAAATCTAGTATCAGGATTTTTAAAGGTTCTACTTACTCTTTTTTTTAATTGGTGCATGGTAATCATAGGTCATCCTGAAGTTCAGAGTGATAGAGGTATACATGCACACAGCACTCAGTAACCCTTCCCCAGCTGCCACCCCACTCCCTCACCCTCCTTGTGCATGACATTGATATTGGCATTGATAAATTTGTGTATGTACATCATGCTCATTGAGGTGTTTCCTTCATCGAGTCTCCCTCCCCCCTCCTATCTCCCTCCCTTAGGCCCCCTCCATCACTCCACTAGAGTTTCTCCTTTGTCTAGAGTCCCTTCTGTAGCCCAATTTCTCCCTAGCTTCCACATATGAGGGAAGATATCCAACCTTTCACTTTTTGTGACTGACTAATATCACTTAGTATAATATTCTCCAGTTCCGTCCATTTCCCTGCAAATGACATAATTTTGTATATCCCATAATTTTGTAATACATTCATCTGCTGATAGACATCTAGGGTCAGGGTTCCATAGTTTGGATATTGTGAATTGTGCTGCTATAAACATAGATATGCATGTGTTACTATGGTGGTCTGATTTCAGTTCCTTTGGGTAGATACCCAGGAGTGGTATAATTGGGTCATATGGTAGGTCATTAAGTAGTTGCACTAATTTGCAATCCCACCAACAATGTATCAGAGTTCCTATTTCTCTACATCCTCGCCAGCATTTATTATTATTTGTGTTTTTAATCATTGCCATTCTAATTGGGGTTAGGTGAAATCTCAGAGTAGTTTTGATTTGCAGCTCTCTGACTGCTAATGATGTTGAGCACTTTTTAATATATTTATTGGCCATTTGTATTTCTTCTTTGTGATGTGTCTATTTGGTTCACTTTCCCATTTTTTGATTGGGTTATTTGTTTTTTGGTGGTAAGTTTTTGAGTTCTTTGAATATTCTAGTTATTAGTCCTCTATTGGAGGAGTAGACAAAGATCTCCCATTCTGTTGGCTCTCTATTAAGGTTCTTGATTGTTTCCTTTGCTGCACAGAAGTTTCTCAGTTTAATGCAATCCCACATATTAATCCTCATTTTAATTTCTTGTGCATTTAGGGTCTTATTGAGGAAGTTTTTACCAGTGCCTATGTGTTGAAGTGTTGGTCCTATGCCCTCTTCTAGTAACTGCAAAGTCTCTGGTCTAATTTCCAGGTCTTTGCTCCATCTTGAGTTGACTCTTGTTCAGGGTTAGAAGGTGGACTTTATTTCCATTCATTCTACTGCTAGGTCTTCATACATATAAGAATCCTTATTAAAAAATTTAATCACGAGCCGGGCGTGGTGGTGCATGCTTGTAATCCCAGTACTTTGGGAGGCGGAGACCGGAGGATCCGGGTTCGCGGCCAGCCTCAGCTCTCTCTCTCTCTCTCTCTCTCTCTTTCTCTCCCTAGTGAGGCCCTCTGCAACTTCGTGAGACCCGGTTTCAAAATAAAGCATAAAAAAAAATAGGGCCGGGGATGTAGTGCAGAGGTAGAATGCCCCTGGGTTCAATCCCCGGTACTGCAAAAAAAAAAAAAAATTAATCATGAACTCGAACCTGCTGCAGACCTCCTGTAGTAGAACCTTGAGAAATAATGTCCAAAAATCCAGTTTAAAAAGCTTCCTCTCTTAATATTGATATGCACCCAGAATTAGTGAGGGCTATTAAAGAGAAACCTTTTCAAGATAACAATTAGAGACAGAAGTAAGACAGGATCTGACTAATGGGGGAAAAAAAGTATGGCCCTAATAAAGGACAGGAGATAACTCTCAGCCAAGGTATGAGGAATTCTAGTGAATACCAGAAATGAGCAAGGATTTTGGTAACCACAATCAGCCTCAAGAGAGAAAAATCAAAATCCAGGGTTGCCAAAGAAGCCAGAATCAAGGAGTTAAAATTCCAGGTCAAAGTGAAGCACAGGGAACTGGCCCTGGAATGTGTTACCACTTATCAAGATATTTGTCAAATTTCTTTTTCATCAGCCATGTATCAGAAGAGAAAGTGGTAAAAATGGGTCTAAGAAGCAGAGTCCTCATAGTCTCACAGCACAGGGGAGATAAATCATGGAAATAGAAATCATGTCTATATTAGACATCCAAGACTTTCATCTAGGATGACTGACAGGCTGCAACACAGGAGTAAGCATTGACTGGTTATAGACCAGCACTAAAATGACTGAAACCCATATCATATCATTTAATCAGCTTTACCAAAGTATAATATATGGAGAATAAACTATGTAATTTAAATGTTTTACCATTGTATATAAATCAACATCACAATCAAAATAGGAAAAAATTCCACCATTCCCCCAAAACTCCCCTTGTCTCTTTGCCTCCGATTTAGTTGACTACCGATCTACTTTATGTCCAGATTAACTTTCAGTTTCTTGAATTTTCTATGGATGGATCTCTAGAGTATATATTAGGTCTAGCATTTTTCATTCATAAGATTTTGAGATTCATTCAAAATGATCTTGTGTCACTACTGTGTTCATTTTTATTACTAGTAATGTCTTATTGTATATAGATAATATAGTTCTATAATATAGAGTACTATAGTTTATGCATTATATCTGTTGACAAATCTTTTCAGTTCTTCAAATAGTACTGACAGATTTTTGTCAATACTATTTTGAATAAAGTTGTTAAAGTATTCAGGTACAATTGTGCCCTCACTTCAAAAAATCTTTTCATTTCTCTTAAGCAAATAGGAAAAAGGTAAGTTCATGTCGAATTTTTAAAAATTTTTATTGATTGATTGATTGATACTGGGAATTGAACCCAGGAACACTCTACCAATGAGATAAATCCCCAGCCCTTTTATTTTTTTTTTTATTTTGAGACAGGGTCTTGCTAAGTTGCTTAGGCTGACCTCAAACTTGAGATCTTCCTGCCTTAAGCTACTGAGTTGCTGGAACTGTAGACCTGCACCACCACACCTGACTGTGTAACTCTTTAAGAAATCATAAAATAGTGTTCCAAATTGGTTGTATTATTTTACACACCTATCAGGGACAACTCATCCATCTCATTCAGAATCAAGACAGTTTTTCTCTACCCTAGTTACCTGCCAAAAAGAAAAGCAAAATATCTCTGGAGGAGGATAACAACACAGAGAATTTTTAAAAATCCATATAAATTATTTTAAAATGGGTGCTAGACAAGTGAAGGAAAAAGAGGTTATTAACCAATTTCAATAGTGCTCACTCTAAAGAACAATAAATAATGCTTATAAAAATGACTGGTAAAAAGATAACCATCAAAACAAAAAAGAAAATCTTTCTAAATCCCAAATGAAATACCAAAAAGAGAGCAGGATAACTGACTACATAGTGAAAGATTTTATATGCTATTTACCTGGTTATGTTACTACCATCGGTTAAACTCAACCAGAAGCCAGATGAGGATTCCTCCTGATTCAGGCACAGCACATGGTAAAAATATATATATTGTGGGATAGAAAGGTGGATCTGTGCAGCAGAAGGGAAGTAGAAAATGGTATTTTCACATATACATATTGCACATGCATAATAAGAAAAGTTACATATTCATATGATACTAGCAGTTACTTTTAGAGGAAGTAGAGGAATTATGAACCAGGGGAACAGATTGTCAAAGGGAAACCTTTCAATTCATACCAATTGCTCAATATACTTGAATTTATTTTTCAAAACAAGGTATTTGTGCATAATGTAAATAATTTACGATCTTACTATCCACATATCTAATATGTAGTGTGTATATGTAGAAATGTTTCATTTTTGTTACAAAACGTTAAATATTTAGAAGCAAATTATGACTTGATTCCTTTTTATTGGAAAGACCATATTTTATTGTTTATTTTCTTCTCTATCCAACTAATTTTTGTGCTCCTCATTGTTATAACTAGAGAGGATTAATCTTATGAGAGATATTCTAAGAATTGGTGAAGTGACATATTCAAGAAATTCTCACTTAAATTCCTTAGGATTATTTATTCAAATTAATTTATCTCTAATTTTATACCATATCAAACTGGTGTCCAGTGTGTTGGAAGGTTGAATGAGTTTATTTCAAAACACATCTAACAAGAAAAGAGACTTGCTACCAACTTCAGTAGGAAACTAATTGTGCATAAGCATTTCCACAGAGAGCTCTGTCCCAAGGAACTTTCTGCTAACTCACCTGGGAGGATACATGGATGGTCTGTGTCATAACAATGCCCAAGAGATCGCAGGAGAAGCATACAAACAGCATGCCCACAAAGCATACTCGGTATTTTCTACTACCGCCTCCCTAACCTAGGCTTTCTTTCTCTTTGGTACCTGTATCTAGTGAAAAATTAAGTTCAGAACCTAATTCTTAAATACTCATCTGTGCACCCACAGTTTCTCCATTCTTCTCTGAAAGTCTGAAAAATTCAAGTGTGTTTCTTCACAATCCCCTTTTATTGAAGGATATTTACCAAAACAAGGTGAGTAAAAAGACACTCATTTTTAAAGGTCACGCATTTTAGAGAAGGTTGGAATGTGCCAAGATCATAGTGCCTAATATACATATGAGAGGCAGAAAGCATTTCACTTCACAGAGCCTTTCCTAGACTTTGGAAATACCCAGTACAGTGGCACTGGGAACAGATTTATCTTTGTAATTACTCTCTTTCTTGGCCTCTCCTTTTGACCAAACTTAAAAGCATTTAAATTTCAATAAACACTATTTTCCACAGATATTATATACCTAAATGAAGGATGAAGCCTTCAAGCAGTCATGTAAATTTTTATATATATTGACTTGTCCGTATATTTCATCCAGATGCTATAGTCCAGAATAAAATTACTTTTATTTCCTCTTATGATCATTTATTATCTATAAAGCTATAAAGTACTATAAATATAAATAAAGCACTATATATGATAAAAGGAAGTGTGAATAACATACACTAGAATGAAAATGTTAGTGGAGATTTAAAGACAACATTGACAGGTATATAATATGGCAAATAAACATTCATGGATTGATAGTTTCCTGTATAGAGAAATAGGACTAGAAAAATTACTGGACGTAGAAGATCCAAAAGTCATGGAATCCAATGGCTAAAAGCAGTGAAATATTATGAGAGTAATATGGGCAACATTAAAAATTTAAGGACAGAATTATAAAGCTTAACTATACTGCAAGAGTCAGCCACATTGATCTCTAGGGAAATACTCAAATAAAAAGGCTCTACGTGATCACTGCTGAAGAACAAAACTACACTTAATACGGTGAATAATATGAACAAAATCCCCAATAATACAAATTTAATAAAGTTGCTGAAAGCATATTGGAGTAAATACTGTTATTAGATTTAGATAAAATCAATTATGAAAGAATTCATGGATAAAAAAATCTAAAATTACTCTTTAAAAATTGATGGATGGTCCATGGCAGAAAACTATGAATGAATAGATACTAGGTGTCTTACAGTGCAATTATTTAATAATGTGGCAGACTGAGATTTTTAGAATGTTAATTTTACAACCAAATTAATTAATGCCATGCTTTTATTTTATAACTCATCCACAATATAGAATTTTACCTAAAAAAGTACTTAGGGCAGGATATGGTCCTACATTCACTATGCTCATATAACATCTTGGGAAAAGTACAGGTAAAAAAAAATGTGTAGGGGCCACACTCATTCAGGTAATAGCCTTAAAGATGCTTTATTTGGAGTCTTTAATCTCTGAATTAATACTCCAATATTATTATTAAATGAGGTAGAATATTTCTACCTCATTTAAGGAATTGATAACTTTTTAATCTTTAGATTATCAGACTATGGGAATAAATAATTAACAATACCCTAAAATGTGGATATAAAATGCCCTGTGTCATAATGTCTAGGTGAGGATATTAAATGATTTAATGGGTAGAAAAGCTTATTAGAGTGTTTGGCACACAGGGTTCATTAAGCATTTGTTGGAATTATTATTGTATTATATAAATTATTAAATTACTATTATTGATATTAAACACACATAACCTAGAATAATGTATAAACAAAGGGCACATTCACATCTTAGCTTTGAGTAGCTTGATGTGGCACAAAGTGGCCTTGAGGATTTAATGAATTAGAAAAAGTGAAAACTGTATTGTAGCCCTAAGAATAATTTGGTACCATGAAACCATTAATTGGCTAGAAGAGTTACTTGGAATTTTTTCAGTGGAATATTATCTTCACATCTAAGTATTCCTCATATTACAGAAGATCATGGTTTTCATGAAGCATTCCTGGCTAATAAAGGAAAATATATATAAATAAAATTAATTTTTCTTTTTCAAAATACTGTTTAATCAGGTCATTTATTTTGTTGTTTCAATGTGCCTTTTAGGAGAAATACAGAGAAATTTGTCCAGAAAATGTAAATTAACTTTAGGATTTGAATATCTCTGGGCCTGAGTTGGAATATCTCTGCACAGAAGTTACCTGGAGTTGAAAAATGCATTTGTAGCCATATTCAACCAATGGGTCACTGATAACTGTCCAAATTCTTAATGTTAATAATAACATTTGATAAAGGAAACTCCTTACAAACTGGATAAGTTAGCTAAAATTTGACATGAAAGAATAAATACCCAAAGCTTAAACTAAATAGTTATGTATAAAAGCACATAAATGCAAAAACAAATCCCAGGGCATGAAGAAGCCTCTTATTGTAGCGTAACTCTTCCAATTCATAAATCTAGTGGGTCACTCATAACTGTCCAAATGTGAGGAAATTGGTGTTAAGTATTTAAATTTCTTGCTCAATTTCACATACCTAGGATAGGTTTGTTTAAATCCAAATTACAACTTCTCATTCACCATAGAGAAAATGTAATTAATTAACTAACTAGATGGAGGTGGATAAGCCTATCGTGTGTGTGTGTGTGTGTGTGTGTGTGTGTTGCTATGGATCAAACCCAAGGCCTAGCACATGCTAAGCAAGTGCTCTACCACTGAGCTACATCCCCTATCCTAAACTACCCTTTGTTTATGATAGTCGTAGCTCCTGATTTTCTCCTCCTCATTCTTCTGCTATTGCTACCTCAATCCTTTTACTATTTTAACATTTCTGCAATGCCTTACAGCAGTGCTTCTTAATTCCTTGGCCTATCAGATACCTATAGATAGAAAGAAGTAAACTTTGTATCGAGAACCTACTCAGCCAATTTTTATGCTAGTAAAAGTTTGGGATCTCCCAAACACAGTCAATTCTATTTTTCATTTAATCCTTACTGGAACCTGAGGAGATGGCCATTATCTGCCTTTATATATAGGAGAGGAAATACAGTTTAAAAATGTTTGGTTTACTTGTTTATGATAAATGCCTTTAATTTTTAGTGTCACAAAGGGAAATTAGACCACCTGGTGCCAGATCCTTTATGTTATATCAACCTCAAGTTACTGCACTCTGTCTTCTGAGAGTGCACAACTAACGCATCATGTTTTGTCATTACCCATAATGGCCATTTCCTTGGAACTTCCCTAATATAGGTGAAACACATCGAAGAGCATGGCACTAATTAATGAAAGCCACCCTGAAGAGTTCATTCTACTAGGCTTCGCTGACCGTCCTTGGCTGGAGCTTCCTCTATTCATTATTCTTCTGATAACATACCCCATGGCCATGATGGGCAACATCACCATCATTCTCGTGTCCAGATTAGACCCCCGCCTCCACAGCCCCATGTATTTCTTCCTCACCAACCTCTCCTTTCTGGACATGTGTTACACCACAAGCATCGTCCCTCAGATGCTGTTCAACCTGGGAAGCTCCAAGAAGACCATCAGCTACATGGGTTGTGCAGTTCAGCTTTATTTCTTCCACATCATGGGAGGCACAGAGTGTCTGCTCTTGGCTCTGATGTCTTTTGACCGCTACGTAGCCATCTGCAGACCTCTGCACTACACCCTCATCATGAGTCAGCGCCTCTGCATCCTACTAGTGTCCATTGTGTGGCTGAGTGGAATTACCTATGCTGTCTCAGAGGCCACTGTAACACTACAATTGCCACTGTGTGGCATCAATAAACTTGATCACTTGGTGTGTGAGATTCCAGTTCTTATAAAGACCGCCTGTGGTGAAAAGGAGGCCAATGAGCTCACACTCTCTGTGGTCTGTATTTTTGTGTTAGCTGTTCCTCTATGCTTAATTCTTGCTTCCTATGCTAGTATTGGACGTGCTGTATTTAAGATCAAATCTTCTGAAGGAAGGAAAAAGGCCTTTGGGACATGTTCCTCCCATCTCATTGTGGTTCTTTTATTTTATGGCCCAGCCATTAGCATGTACCTTCAACCCCCCTCTTCCATCACAAGGGACCAGCCCAAGTTCATGGCTCTCTTCTATGGCGTGGTGACTCCTACACTCAACCCCTTCATCTACACGCTGAGGAACAAGGATGTGAAGGGGGCACTGGGCAATCTAATAAGGAACATTTTCAGTTCCAAGTGAAACTTTATACATAACAAATGAAAATATTTCACAATTAAAGTAGGTTTATAAGGGTATCTCTTTTAAGTCATTCATGTCATAAATTTCTTGTTCTATTTTCTTCTTGAAAAATTAATCATGTTTCTCATAATCAAGTTAGGCAAGGATCATGCTTGGCCAATGTAACATCAGTATGGGTACTCTGTATTTGAAAATATATTAAAATAATTATTTGGGTTGATAAATAATGAATGGCACCTTTGTCAAATAGCAAAAATATTGATAATATGAATTATAATATGATTATTTTAATTAGAGCAAATTATGATAAATCATTTATCAATGGGATTCCTATTGGTATCACCTGAGAAACATTTTATCACTCTCTGCAAGTTGTCCCAAGTCTGTCTGGGCAGCCTGGCTACACTGCACTCTACATGAAGCACTCTATGCTTTCAAAGAATCAAGAATCTTAAAATTTTATCAGCTTCTATTTGTGCCTTTTAAGGATTCATTGCTGTTTTTGTTTTACAAATATGTGTACAATGATTTTGTATGGCTAATTAAAGAATTACTAAATACTGAAATGAGTAGAAGAAAGGAAGAAAATTATGGATAAAATACTCCACATTGCCTTTAAACATCATAAGTACAGCTCTTCTGAATCAGTGAGAGAACAGGGAAGTGATATTAGTGATGAAGTACACCTTGGAAATGTTTCAGTGCATAATTGGGACAGCAAAAAATGCCTTGGAAAAGTGTGAAAGAAATAGTATGAGAAAGTTATAATTTGTATTCTGGATTGGAAAACAGCTTAGTTACTTCAACAATATGATTATCTTGTTATTGGTTATTTTTTGGTGTCTATTTTGGATGCAATGATGTTCAAAGTCTGTCTTATGATTTGGGTTTAGAATGTCCCCCCCAAAAGCTCATGTGTTAAAAGCATGATCCCCAAGGAAGGAAGGTTCAGAGGTGGGTCATGACTGGAAGAAGTGGTCACTGCAGGCATGGTCTTGGGTACTACAGATGTCTCTAGGCCCCTCCTCTTGCTCATTCTGCTTCTGGCTGCCATGACTGAGAGCAGCTTTACTCTGCCACATGCCCTGCTACCATGGTTTCTGCCTTGGAACTGGCCACCCATCACCTGAACCTGTAAAACTGTGAACCAAATAAACCGTAACTCTTTTAAGTTGTGCTTGTCAGGTAGTTTGGGTAATAGTGATGGAAAAACTGGCTAAAACAGAACACCGAAATTGGTACCAGAGAGGTGGGGCCATGCTGTGAAAATCTGATGATGTTGTTCAGAAACCTTTGGGGCATATTTGTAAGAGTAATTTATAAAAGTTTGGGGTTACAGGCCAGAGAAATCTCAGAATGATGTAAGCAGAGCTCAATGCATAATTTTGTTGGGAGCTCAGAAGATCAGTATGGCGATAGAAATGGGAACAATAAAAATTGTGTTCATGAGGTTTCAGATAACAAAGAAGACTCCATGGGGAATTGATGGAGAAGCCACACATGTTACATTTATGGCAAAGAACTTGTCCACGTTTTGCCCATGTCCTAAGACTTTGTGTGAGGCTGAATTGTAAAGGAATGGACTGAGTAATCTGTTGGAGAAAATTTCAAGGAAGCAGAGCATTTAAACAGTGGCACTGATATTGCTGGCAGCTTTTAACCAGCTTTACTATGACAAAAGAGATCAGAAAGCAGAGGAGAAAGATTTTTAAATTTTTCCATTTGGCTTGAAACATGTGTATAAATTTGAAGCCAAGGAAGCAGTGGTTGCTGAAGTGATTATGACCACTAAAGAGAAATTAAGTACTTTACACAGAGACAAGAGGAAGCTGCCTTGTGGGAATCTCAGGAATCAGCAAGACCCCTCCCATATCAGGTTCAAGGATGGCATAACTTTGGGGACTTGATTAAAAGAGGTCACTTTGAGAAGAGGCCTTGAGGGCATTCTGTCTACACAGCACCACCTGAGTCATTTTCCCAGGATTTATTTTACCATGCTCATCTGCTCAAGCATTCAGAGGCAACTTCAGCCATGGTCTAAGGAGACTCAGCTACTGCTTGAGCCAGCAGCAAATCTTGGCATTGTCCAAGTAGTGCTGGTTCTGCAGGAATACAGGATGTTGGAGATAAGAGGTCCTGGAGGTTTCCACTGAGATTTCTAAGGAAGGATTTGGAGTTCAGATAATGTGTAGCAGTTTTGGCAGGCCCTGCAAAGGCAATTTGTGAAGCTATGGGAGTAAAGCTGAAGCTGCAATGGAGACCCCAGAAATTAAAAGATTCTAGGAACATGGAATCAGCCTAGATGGCCATCAACAGTCAAATGGATAAAGAAAATGTGCTACATAGATACAATGGAATTTTACTCATCCATAAAGAAAACAAAGTTATGTTATTTACAGGAAAATGAATGGAACCTGGAAATATTATGCTAAGGAAGATCAACCAGTCACAGAAAGTCAAGGGTCATATTTTTTTCTCATATGTGAAAGGTAGAGAGAAAATAGGAAACACAAGGGACTTCGGATAACTAGAAGAGATCGGTAGAATGGTGGAAGGGCATTTGGGAAGGGTGATGTGGAGGGGAAAACAGAGGACTGAATAAGGAAACAGTTCAAATAATGCTGTGTCCATATATGAAGATATCGCTACCAATTTCACTAACACAATGTAAGGAGGGAGGAAGGGGAAGCATGGTATTTTTATAACAAAGACTTCCAAATTCCAGTTCTGACACACTATGCAACCACAAGGATCAAAGAACTACACATTCATTATCTATCCATTGTGGATAATAAAGATGAAATGAGATTGCCAATAAAAAGTGTTTAAACATTCATTAACTCATGGTGGCTTTTGAATGCTTGCTAGTTTTCCTTTTATACACTCTTTTATTATGGTACTTTCTCAGCCAGGGGTATGTCCATATATATTTCCACTAAATATTACAAGTTTCACCACTGTTTATGGAAAATATCTTTAATTTTTTTTTGTGGTACCGGGGATTGAACCCAGAGGCATTCTACCTCCGCGCTACGCCCCCGGCCCTATTTTTTATACTTTATTTTGAAACCGGGTCTCACGAAGTTGCAGAGGGCCTCACTAAGTCGAGAGAGAGAGGGAGAGGGAGAGAGAGAGAGAGAGAGAGAGCTGAGGCTGGCCGCGAACCTGGATCCTCCGGTCTCCGCCTCCCAAAGTACTGGGATTACAGGCGTGCGCCACCACGCCTGGCTCTTTAATTCTTTATGATGATTTAATTGCTCTTCTTTTTGTTCCAGAATCAAGTACTTGAAGATGCATTCTAGCACTTAGTGCATTCTATAATCCATTTCATTTTTTAGCATTCTTTTGGTACAATATAATTATACATCATAGTGTGACTCAAAGTGATACCTTCTTATATGTACACAGCATTGCCTGCTGTGTTTCCCACCAAACCCCATCCTGTTACCCCTCCACTTCCCTCCCAGTACATGCAAGTAAGAATGAAAGGGATACTTTAATATATGAGCATAATATTATTTGGTCTGTTTTCTTCCTCAAGCAGTCTTTTCCCCCTCTCCTCCTCCCTCCTTTGATCTACTTCCACTATTCTACTGATCTCTCTCCTTATTGTCATGAAGTCATTTTATTTCTTATTTTCTATCTTCCACATATAAGGGAAAATATATGGCTTTTGACTTTCTGAGACTGGCTGATCTCACTTGGCATGATATTCTCTAGTTCCATCCATTTTCCTGCAAATTACATAAGTTTATTCTTCTTTATGACTGAGTAAAACTTCATTCTGTATATATACAATATTTTCTTTACCCATACGTCTGTTAATTTTTTTGTACTGGGGATTGAACACAGGGGTATTCTACCTTGAGGCTACACCCCCAGGTTTTTTCATTTTTTATTTTGAAACAGGGTCTTGCTAAATCGCTGGGGCTAGCCCTCAAACCTGTGATCCTCCTGTCTCAGTATCCCAAGTACTCAGAATACAGGCATGTACCACCACATTTGGCCTTTCTGGGTTTTTTAAATATATCTTTTGAACTGGGGATTGAACCTAGGGGCATTCTACCTCCGAGCTACATCCTCAGCCCTATTTTTTATTCTTTATTTTGAAACAGGGTCTCACTGAATTGCAGAGGCCTCACTAAGTAGCTAAGGCTGGCAGCGAACCCAGATCCTCTGGTCTCAGCTTCCCAAGTACTGGGATTACAAGTGTGCGACACCACGCCCGGCTTTAGGACAAGTCCTTGAAAGGCATTAATTGACATTTTGGGATTTAACATCCCAATGGCCCAGTAAAGGAAATCATATTCTTCTTTTGTCCCTATAGGACAAAATGCCCTATAGGCTCTAAGAGACAAGCCAGTCCCCTGGTACATTGATTGCTCTAATGAGTTTCTTCTTCTGGTTGTAGACACTTTTAGTAGACTCAGGGCTCTCTCTTCTGTAGCAATGATCATTACAGTTACTTTAGGACTACTTTCCTAAGGTGGTGTCCTGGATTAGAATCTAAGTTATAGGCAGCCCTCAATGCTGATGATTTCAAGGAGACCAACATCAGAAATCAGGTCATCCACACAGGATGAGGGATAGAGAAGATGACACGCAGGGAATGTGGACAGATGCAGGAAGGATGGGAGTGAAAGTTGTTCAAGTACTTCTGAAGCTGAGGTAAGAGAGTGAAAGAAGCAATACAATCAGAATAAAAATATTGGCCTGTGGTAAAGGGATGGGGAAAAGCAACCACGTTTCTTTCTACAATACTGACTTCCATACAGAGAGGAACATCTATCCACAGCCCACAAAATTTGGATAAGGTATTTATTTTCCTCTCCTCCAATAAGAAGAAAATTAAACCGTAAAATCCCTACATTTTCTTTCCTATATCTGGTAACTTTTTGTCCCATATCTCAAATCCCTTTATAAACTCCCCTTGTAAGAATGTAAGATGGTTCATCCAATAGAATATATTTTACAACTGTCACTTTATTTTAGTTAATGTAATACAGGCATATGCATAAGGAAGAAGAAAATTACATCTTTATAAGGGGAACTAACTACAACATTTGGGTCTACACTTCTTATTATGTATTGTTTACCATTCCGAGAAAATTTCAAAACACCTCTCTCAGAAAATGACCATCATTCCTCAAATGATAGTTATCCCTGAGTGAAGAAATCCTTATGATTTATTACTAGTCTTTATTATGCATTTATTTTTTGTTTAGTTTTTCTATCAGTATTAGTTTGATGATTCTAAAGTGGTTCAGTCAGTTACAGTAATGGCTTTCCTAAATGCTCAAGTTATCCTAGACTTGAACAGTGGCAGGGTCTATAATTCACTTGTGTTTATTTTTCATATATTTCAATGAAACTTGTAGCATTTCCTTTTTTGAGTTTAAGTGATTTTTCCCCTCAGGTAACAGAAAGAAAATGATGATGAAAAAAATCAATGATACTTCTGAAGACTACTTCATTCTACTGGGATTTTCTAAGTGGCCTCACCTGGAAGTAGTTCTCTTTGTGGTCATCTTGGTATTCTACTTGATGACACTGACGGGAAACCTGTTCATCATCATCCTGTCATACCTGGACTCCCACCTCCACACTCCCATGTACTTCTTCCTCTCAAATCTCTCCTTTCTGGATCTCTGCTATACCACCAGCACTATCCCTCAGTTGCTGGTCAACCTCTGGGGTCCAGAGAAGACCATTTCTTATGCTGGCTGTATGATTCAACTCTACTTTTTCCTAGCACTGGGAACTACAGAGTGTGTCCTATTGGTGGTGATGTCCTATGACCGTTATGCAGCTGTGTGTAAACCTTTGCATTATACTACCCTCATGCACCCTTGTTTCTGCCAGTTGCTGGCTGTGGCTTCCTGGGTATGTGGTTTTGCAAACTCAGCACTTCATTCCCTCTTTACCTTTCGGGTACCCTTTTGTGGACATCGTGAAATGGATCACTTCTTCTGTGAAGGTCCAGCACTCCTGCAGTTATCATGTGTTGAAACTCATGCTAATGAGCTGACCATCATGGTCACAAGCTCTATTTTTGTTGTCATACCTCTCCTCCTCATTTTCGCTTCCTATGGGGCCATTGCCCAGGCTGTACTGAGGATGAAATCAACCACTAGACTTCGAAAAGTCTTTGGGACGTGTGGATCTCATCTTATGGTTGTTTCTCTCTTTTTCATTCCAGCCATGTGCATGTATCTCCAGCCTACAGAAACTTCTCAAGATCGAGGCAAGTTCATTGCTCTCTTTTATACTGTTGTCTCACCCAGCCTCAACCCTCTGATTTACACTCTCAGAAACAAAGATGTAAGAGGAGCAGTTAGGAGACTAATGGGGCGAGAATAGCCTGTATACTTGTGACATTAACAGTGTAATGGTACATTCATGTCTTTACCAACGGTTAATTGGTCCATCTCATTGGTCCATCTATTAATTTACTACCCTTTCACTCACTCTATCAAACTCATCAAGCAAATACTCTTTCACAAGGCCACAGTGTTCGTCCTCATAGATATAAATAAAATTCAATCTACCTAAATATCATTCCATTGTGGAGAACCCAGTCATTTTAAAGTCAATATCAAACACCAACAGATTTTGTTCCTCATCACAATCCTAATGAATCTAATTTGTTGAAAATCAGAATTTAGAATGAGGTGTGGGATTAGTTGTGAATATTGATAAAAGAGCTATTTATAATACCTATGGGAAGATGGCATTATGAATTTAAAAATCTTTAGAATGTATCTTTTTAATTTCTCTCTTCCTAGGCACAATACTTTTGTATTTGGTTTATTTAAAGACATAATGAAATACCTGAAATAATTTCTTCCAAAACTGCTATTCTTTGTTGAACAGTAAATACTGGGAATTTGGTCCATTTTCTTTCATATTCCATTATGGGTAGTAAGAAAATAAGCTTATCAATTGTAGCAAAAAACACCTCTGAATTATGTAGCAAAGCTAATCATTTTCAGTCTTCTTTTGTTTGCATGCATTAAGAAATATGTAATAAAGAAGGTGATAATAACATAGAAGTTCTGATAAAAAGTTTGTCAACCATCACAGCTGCATATAATTAGATGAAGTAAATGCTTGTAATATTTGTATAGCCTAAAAAGCTGCAAAGAACATGTTAGGCAGATGGAGAACTAGGCCCCAAAACTGACTTGAAGCCAATGGGTTTTGAAAAAATTACTTGAAGATATACTGGAAATTTGTTATAAAGGTTGTCAAGTGGAAACGTTTATCTTTTTCAAAGCCTAATCTAATTTGGGTACTTTTAATTAATAAATACATTATAAAAGTCACTTTACAAATGAAGAAATATTTTTATTAAAGGAATAATTTTGTTCTTTATGTTATTATCAACCACCCCTACCTGAAATAATTGAACTGCACATGCACCCTTTTAACTGTCAGTCATATCGACTGGAATGACTTAATGACTAAAAGACAATAATATAAGGTGACATCTTGTCAATGCTTGAATTTTGTGTGTAAGCTAATTGTCAGCTATAGTCTTTGAGGCCTTTATAAAGACTTAGGTATGACTAATTCAATATTGCTTACATTAATAAAATAAAAATACACTCCAAACCCCCCCTTCATTTTTCTGAGTGGCTTTCAATTATACTGATTTTTCTCATTTTGTCCTCGTTCTGTGTCTGCAACTCTTCCTTTATCTCCAGTCTGTCATGAACAATAGTATGGAGTAGGTTCCTTTGTTGTTAACCTACTACCCATGAAATGAAGAACCAAGTCCTGTGTACATAAAAGAACTTTTAGTAATTATTAGCACTATCTATAGTGTAAGGGCACACAAATACAAACTTAAAAATATAAGCCAGGCGTGGTGGCGCACGCTTGTAATCCCAGTACTTGGGAGGCTGAGACAGGAGGATCGCAAGTTTGTGACCAGCCCCAGCAACTTACTGAGGCCCTCCGCAACTTAGTGAGACCCTGTTTCAAAAATAAAAGAATAAAATAGGGCTGGGGGTGTAGCTTGGAGGTAGAATGCCCCTGGGTTCCATCCCCAGCACCACACACACAAAATATATATATATGTATATCTATTATACTATTATATATATAGTACTTTTATATACTATTATATATACTATTATATATTATACTATTATATATATATAGTATTTATATATATATATATATATATATA